>JARPRH010000116.1:56511-66536 GCA_031763665.1 Calameuta haemorrhoidalis | reverse complement strand
GTACGCAGGTTGGTGATTTACAATATGCTTCACCAGCTACAGTATCCAGAGCTGGTATGGTTTATGTGGATCCAAAGAATCTAGGCTATCAACCGTATATGGATAAATGGATTCGAAGCAGATGCAAATCCGAGCATGAATTCTTTAATGGAATGTGTGAAAAATATGTAAATAGCTCGTTAAAACTCATTATTGACGGAATGTTAGGACTTCAGCAAGTTAAACCATTGAAAATGATAATTCCTCAAACTGGTCTCAATATGGTAACAAATAGAAATTAAGAATCACTCATAAACAAAGCAACAAATTAAATACAAAAATATTAATATCAACCAGGTTGTTCAACTCTGTCACATGGTAGACGCCCTCTATCCTGCTCGACCAGAAGATGAACCTCCTCAAAGACAACTTGGAGAAATACCAAAGGTAGAAGAAGAAGCATATTGGGCTGAAAAATTGGCCATCAGGGATGAACTCCTGGAGGCCGTTTATATACAAGCTTGTTACTGTTCACTGGGTGCAGCCTTAGTAGTGGAAGCCAGGAATGAATTCGATGAATTCATGAAGAAGACCTCAGGATTGATGATGGTGGAGGATACTCCAGAGAAACCAGCAACAGCGAGTACGAGCAAATGATAATACAAAACTCATTACTCATCAATTATTCAATTAAGACTTTAATGATTTCTATTTATCAATCCAGGATATATTCCTATAACTTATCGTTCCCTGTATGACTACGTTCTGGAAGTCGATAAAAGTAGTTGGACACCCTGGAAGTTATTGGTACCATCTTACATGCATGACAGATCCAAGAACTTCAGTGAGATTCTAGTACCCACAATTGATACACTAAGAACAATGTGGTTCGTTAAACTAATGAATGATATGAAAAAGCCCGTACTACTTGTGGGTGAGACAGGAACGTCGAAAACAGCAATAATACAAGATTTTCTTAGAAGTCTTGATCCGAATAAATATGTAAGTCTTAAGATTACACATTACTTCTTGAAGAACTAGAAAAATCATTACTCTTGTGTCTTGCAGAATCAACTGTTAATAAATTTCTCATCGAGAACTACCTCAATGGACGTACAGAGAAATATTGAATCAGCAGTTGAAAAAAGAACTAAGGATATTTTTGGTCCACCTCCTGGGAAAAAGCTTATTATCTTTATAGATGATATGAATATGCCACTGGTCGATACTTATGGTACTCAACAACCTATTGCACTATTGAAACTACTACTAGAGCGCGATGGGTTCTACGATCGTGGAAAGGATCTTAACTGGAAGCAAATGAGAGATATTTGTAAATAATTTAATTTTATTACCCTGAAGAATAAATGTTTTATAAACTGTTAATCTAACGGTATCGAATTAATGTTTCAGGCTACCTGGCAGCCATGGGAAAAGCTGGTGGTGGAAGAAACGAAGTTGATCCTAGATTTGTCTCGATATTTTCTGTCTACAACGTTACGTTTCCATCTGAAGTAACCTTGAAGTACATCTACACGAGCATCCTGAAGGGACATCTGGAAATATTCCCAGAGGAAGTTCAACAATTAGTGGATGATATCATTCAAATCACCTTAGATCTTTACAAGGTATCTCAATCCTTCATCTCTCGTTTGTACTTTAGTTTTAAAGATCTCGAATGATTTGTATTTTAAAAAATGTCAATAGTGTGCCACCACGGAATTACCCCCAACACCATCGAAATTTCACTACGTCTTCAACATGCGTGATCTGTCGCGCATAACTGCTGGTCTTCTGCAAAGTCATCAGGCCTACTTTCCAACGGTCCAACAATTTGCACGACTATGGAGGAACGAATTCACTCGAGTGATCTGTGATCGTCTTATCACTGCAGAAGTAACTCAGAAGATGAACAAACGAGAGAACTTCTAAAAAAAAATCTAGAATCCATTATCAATATTTATTATTGCAGGACAAGGAGATTATGAGGTCTCACCTGGAAACAAAGATAAGAACCGTATACGAAGACTATCCTGAAGTCATTGACTACGTATTACGTGATCCTCTACTCTTTGGAGACTACAGAAACGCCTGTAACGAAGAGGAGCCTCGACACTATGAAGATCTTCTCGATTACGAAGCCGTCTACAATCTCTTCATGGAGGTTCGTCGATGAAATCAATTGAAATCATTAAATAAAAATTAAAAAAAAAATACATATTTTAATAGATCCTAGAAGAATACAACGAGAGGAACATGAGAATCAATATGGTCCTATTCAACGATGCTCTGGAGCATCTGACCAGGGTCCATCGTGCTCTAAGAATGCACAGGGGTCACGTGTTAGTAGTTGGTATCGGTGGTAGCGGAAAACAAAGCGTAATTCGTTTAGCTGCATTTGCTGCCAGCTGTGAAACATTCGAGATCACCTTAACAAGAGGTTACAACGAGTCTAGCTTCCGGGAGGATGCAAAGAAGCTGTTCAATTTGGTTGGCGTTGAGGACAAGAGGATCGTCTTCTTGTTCACGGCTTCTCATGTTGCGGATGAAAGTTTTTTGGAATTAGTCAACAATATGCTGATGACAGGTGTTGTACCAGCACTCTTCACTGACGAGGAGAAAGATACCATTATAAATACTTGTAGAAACAGAGCGAAAGAAGCAGGTTATGGTATCACTAAGTATGTCTCGATTTCGTAAAGTAGTTATACAAAATTACAATGATCATTTAAATATATACTTTTTGTATGTTTCAGAGAAAACGTTTGGTCTTACTTCGTTAAGACAAGCATTGCCAACATGCGTATTGCACTGTCTATGAGTCCCGCTGGTGACATACTCAGATCACGATGCAGAAGTTACCCAGGGCTGGTTAACAGTACTACTATAGATTGGATGTTCCCTTGGCCTGAACAAGCTCTGTTTGCTGTTGCCAATGTTGTTCTTAGAGATGTATGAATAGTTTATTGGGGGACGATTCCTTTATTGGTAATTTAAGCGATGGTCTTGTTTTAATAATCGTTGTTTCTAACAGAATCAAAATATTCCTGAAGTGCATAGAGAAGCTATTGTGCAACACGTGGTGCACGTGCACGTTTCTATTGGGGAGTATACGTCAGATTTTCTTGTTAAGCTAAGGAGAAGGAACTACGTCACTCCCAAACACTACTTGGACTTCATCAACACATATCTGAACCTCTTAGTGGAGAAGAAAGAATACATAGAGTCACAATGCGAAAGACTCTCAGGAGGTAAAGTCTCGGTGGTACCTTTTGTAGAATCGATAAAATAATTTTATTAACGGAATACATGCATTGATTGAACTAATAATTTAAATCCATTCAGGTCTCACAAAGATAGCCGAAGCTTCGGAAACCCTTAACGATCTGAATGCCATCCTGGCTGTTCAAAGAGTTAAAGTATCGGAACAAACGAAAAACTGTGAGCTATTGTTAACGTCAATAGGCGACAGTACAGACATTGCAATGGAGAAGAAGGAGATAAGCATAGTAAAGAGAAAAGAAATTGAGGTGCAGAACAAGATTATTGCCAAGGAAGAGGCTGAAGCTAAGGATGCACTTGCTGAAGCTCAACCAGCCTTACAAATGGCTAGATTAGCTCTGAATGACTTGGAAAAATCAGATATCACTGAAATAAGGTCTGTATATCATATTCTAAGCGATTACATGTCAATGGTGAATTAGAAAATTTAATCACAATTTGTATTCTAATCAACAGATCATTTGCCACACCACCGGAACCAGTGCAGATAGTCTGTGAGTGTATAGCTATAATTAGAGGAGCCAAGGAAATATCCTGGAAAAGTGCCAAGGGGATGATGAGCGACCCCAGTTTTCTGAGATTACTTCAGGAGATGAACTGCGACCTGATAACATTGAAGCAGCAGCAGATGGTCAGAAACCATTTGAAGAAATCAAATAAACTTGAACAGATGAAAACCATCAGTAAGGCAGGATACGGACTGTATAAATTCGTGCTTGCTGTTCTGGATTACTGTGCCGTCTATAGAGAAGTATGGGATTACAAGTTATATTTTTCTGATAGTTAACAGTCTATTGCAATCTCTGTCATTCGATTGATTTAGGTGAAGCCGAAGATAGATAAAGTTCAGGCTTTGGAGGCTGAAGCAGAACGCGCGAAAAAGGCACTGGAAAAAGAAGAACAGGAATTGCATCGTATAGAGAAGCAATTAGCTGAATTAAATGCAAAATATGACGTTGCCATGTCTGAGAGACAAAGATTACAAGAAGAAACTGACATCCTTCAGAGAAGATTGATTGCAGCTGATAAACTGATTGGCGGATTATCGTCTGAGAATACGCGCTGGCAAAACGACCTTGAAAATCTTCACGAAGAAATGGAAAAGATCATTGGAAATTGTCTTCTTTCTGCTGGCTTTCTTTCTTATGATGGACCGTTCTCTTATGAATTTCGTATAGAAATGATCTATAATGATTGGCAGAACAGTATACTTGAAAAGCAGATTCCACTTAGCCAACCATTTAAAATAGAGACACAGTTGAGTAATGATGTGGAGATCAGTGGGTGAGTACTTTTTATGGGAAAAATAGAAAATTCCTTAAAACATAATTTGCTGAAATTGTTAATAATTTTTCTTTTATTCTAGGTGGAATTCCGAAGGTCTGCCACCAGATGAATTGTCAGTACAAAATGGAATTCTCACTATGAGAGCTTCAAGATTTCCACTGTGTATTGATCCTCAGCAACAAGCTTTAAATTGGATAAAGAAACGAGAAGCTAAGAAGAATCTGAAGATCTTGACATTTAATGATTCCGATTTCATCAAGCAAGTCGAGATGGCCATTAAATATGGTTTTCCAGTACTCTTTCAGGATGTTGATTACATAGATCCTGTCCTGGATAACGTGCTCGTAAAAAATATAAAAAGTATGTACGACCGGTAGCTATGTTTATTATTTCTAATATTTATTTTTTTATCCCAGCTGTGTCAGGTCGCACATTTGTGGTTTTGGGTGATAAGGAAGTTGATTACGATGAAAGATTTCGAATGTATTTAACAACCAAATTGTCCAATCCAATTTTCAATCCAGCTGTTTATGCCAAGGCGGCTGTTATAAACTATATGGTCACTTTAACAGTAAGTGATGTTTTCTTAACGTTACAAAATAATTGATATCCTTATCCAATTGTTGCCTAATACTTATTTTCAGGGCCTGGAAGATCAACTGTTATCCGTAGTAGTGAGAACAGAACGACCGGATGTTGAAGAACAACGGGAAAATTTGATTGCTGAAACAAGTGCCAACAAAAGTCTTCTTCAACAGCTCGAAGACAGTCTTTTACGTGAAATCGCAACAAACCAGGGTAACATGCTGGATAACATTGACTTGATTGAAACCCTGGAAAACACGAAGTCAAGTGCGAATGAAGTCATGATGAAATTGCATCTAGCAGAACTGACAGCATTTGATATCAATAAGTTGAGAGACGGTTATAGGTCAGCAGCAAAACGTGGTGCTATTCTGTTTTTCGTCCTGGCGGACATGGCCACTGTCAACACAATGTATCAATACTCCTTGATCAGCTACCTAGAGATATTCATTCACTCCCTGAGGAAGGCCTTGCCTGATCCCGCCTTAGTGAAACGTCTTAGAAATATCATAACTACGTTGACCAAAAATATTTATGATTATGGTTGCACCGGAATATTCGAGAAACACAAACTCCTCTACTCTTTCCAAATATGCACTAGGATCGAGCAAAGCGTAGGTCATGTTGATCAGAGTCAATTGGATTTTTTCATCAAGGGTAACGTTTCCTTGGAGAAGTCACAGAGAATCAATCCTGCGAGATGGCTTCCATCTAGTGGATGGGAAGATATTCTCAAGCTTTCTAATGATTTTCTTACGTTTGTCAACCTTCCTGATCTGCTTGATAATGAAATTGAACTGTGGAGGCAGGTTGGTTGACTAAAATTCTACAATTTATCAGTATGAAAAATGTACCACTATCTATATATACTTATATATATTTTTTTTAGTGGTATGACATGGATTGTCCAGAATCTGAAGAATATCCCTGCAACTATTCTCAGAAGCTAAAACCTTTCGAGAAGTTGATGTTGATACGTTGCTTCCGGGTTGATCGTGTTTATCGCGGTGTTGTTAATTACATCAGTGAAACAATGGGTGAAGAATTTATCACTCCACCTAATGTTAGCTTCGATGCCATCTACGAACAGAGTACACCAACCATGCCCGTTGTATTCATCCTGAGTCCTGGTTCAGACCCCACTTCAGAATTGATGAAGCTTGCTGAGCGATATGGTTGTGGAGGTGGGAAGTTCAGATACTTGTCACTGGGTCAAGGTCAAGAAAAGGTAATAACATTAATATAAATTAAATGATGATTTATATCTTATCACTTTTTATATTATTATTTAGACTGCCATTGAACTGCTGGAAACTGCCGTAGCCAGGGGCCAGTGGCTTATGCTACAAAACTGTCATCTTTTGCTGGGCTTTATTAAGGAATTAGAAAAAAGATTAGAACACATAGGAAAACCACATCCAGATTTTCGTCTGTGGTTAACCACAGATCCCACGCCTAGCTTCCCCATAGGAATACTTCAGCAATCGCTAAAAGGTATGGAGAGTGGACTTGAAACTATTCTTCCTTTATTTTTCAACCTGTTGAATTTCTTTTTTAGTTGTCACTGAACCTCCTAATGGACTGAAGTTAAATCTACGTAATACGTACTTAAAAATGCGAGAACAAACACTGGAAAGTTGTTCGCATCTCATCTTTAAACATCTGATCTACGTTTTGGCGTTTTTCCATGCTGTGGTTCAGGTAAGTGAAGTCTAGGAACTTCGTTATGAAATGAATAATCATACTTGAAATATCTTATTTCTATAACAGGAACGAAGGAAATACGACAAAATTGGATGGAACATAAACTACGACTTCAACGAATCTGATTTCAGTGTCTGCACTACTATTTTGGATACCTACTTAACCAAAGCTATGTCTATCAAAGAGACTAGAATACCTTGGAACAGTCTGAAATATTTGATAGGAGAAGTAAGTCTACGGAATTATAATAATTTTAATACTTATTATATATAACTTCTGAAACATTGAAGGTAATGTACGGCGGAAGAGTCATAGACAATTTTGATCGTCGTGTTGTCAAGATTTACATGGATGAATACTTTGGAGATTTTCTTTTTGATACTTTTCAACCGTTTCATTTTTATCATGATGATCACGTGGACTATGTGATACCAGAGGAAGGTGACCGTGACTCTTATATCCAATTCATCGAGGAACTTCCTTTGGTGAATTCACCAGAAGTCTTTGGTCTTCATCCCAACGCTGAAATTGGTTATTTCACTAATGCGACTAAAGAGATGTGGACAAATCTTATTGAGTTGCAGCCACAAACGGGTAAGAATACAAATAAAAGTGATCTTTTCATAATGTTACTAATTAATGTAAAAATGAAGTACCCATAAGGTTACTTTAACAACGCAAATAATTATAGCCTGCTTGGAAAAAGTCAGTAAGTTGTCAATATCCACTTGAATTGAATTGTATTATCTTTAAATTAATTGTTGTAGATCTGTAAAAACAAATCTTACAATTATAAATTAACAGATAATTATATTCACAGCGATAAGCGCTACAGGAATCAGCAGGGATGATTTTATTGATAACGTCGCCAAGGACGTCTTGGCAAAAATTCCACCAGTGTATGACATGATTAAAGTCAAGAGAAATTTTGGATTGGCTGTGACGCCATCATCAATAGTTCTCTTTCAAGAATTGGAACGGTTTAACAAATTGATAAGAAGAATGGCAACCACTCTCACGCAATTGAGAAAGGTAAATCGAATGTGAAGTATTGAACTTATTAACAGAATTTATAATTGATTATATTTCCTATTAGGCCATTGCAGGTGAGATTGGAATGGATGCAGTACTTGACAGTGTATCAGTGGCACTATACAATGGTGTTTTGCCAAAGGAATGGTCAAAATTAGCACCGGACACCAGAAAAAACTTAGCTGGTTGGATGGATCATTTTGAGAAACGAATAGCACAATACACAAACTGGGTAAGAATGTAAATTCCAAATATTTTTATAAATTCTATATCTATGTAAAAATATATTTTTAGTCAGGTTGTAATGAACCAGTAGTTGTCTGGTTATCTGGTTTGCATATACCAGAAACATATTTAGCTGCACTGGTACAGATGGCATGTCGCAAAAATAATTGGCCATTGGACCGTTCATTAACTTACACTGCAGTATCTAAGTATGCGAAAGCAGATGAAGTGGAGGAAAGACCTGATCAGGTAGATGATAATAAAGCTAGAACACTCAAACTGTGTTAAATAACAAATATATTGTTCACATTTTACTTATCTATTCAACAGGGTTGTTACGTACAAGGGTTGTATTTAGAAGGTGCTCGATGGGATATGGAGGATCATTGTCTAAAACGTTCTCATTCAAAAATTCTTATAGAGGAATTACCAGTGCTGACAGTAATTCCCATAGAAGCTCACAGACTGAAACTTCAGGTAAGAGCTAGTTTTTTTTTACGAAATTATTTTTATTCATTTTTTATCCGGATTTGTAGAATACAATAAAGACTCCAGTATATACAACATCCAATAGACGAAATGCTATGGGGGTTGGTTTAGTATTTGAAGCAGATCTTGGTACTATGGAACACATATCATTATGGGTACTTCAAGGAGTATGTCTAATCTTAAATACGGATTAATTAGACAATAGAAAATGGTATCAGGTGTATTTATAAATATTTGCAATAGTGTGCTTTTCATATTTATAATGACAATGAATTGAGAGATAAGTTAGTGTATATGTTTATATGAAGTAAATATAGAAGCGAGATAATGACCAACAATGAATCATTGATAAAAATTGGGAAATTGCATCTTTATTGTTTATTTTAAACAATGAGAATCAAATAATGCATTTCAACTAGTAGTACTGTGTCCCTCGTTTTGTTTCCTTGCTTGGACTTGTGGTAAACAAAAATTATAAAAAGAACTATTGACAAAATCTGAGAGGTGTTGCCATTTAACCCAGTGTTCGCTTTGCAAGTGGTTGATACCTTTGGCTCTACCTACAAAATGAGGATCTACAACTAACAGATAAGCATTCCCATTGGAACCTATATGAATCCCCATTATTCCTTTACTGGAACAATCTTTATCTCCACCCATCATTACTGGACTTGCAAAATCTTCAAAGTGCTTTTTTAGTTTATCTATATACTGTATTAAGTCCTTGCCATTTGGTATATGAATAATTTTACTAACAACATCATACCGATAATCCAAAACTAGACAAACCTGTAAATAAAACACCAAACGTATTGAAATTGCTCGATTTAAATTAATTTTACATTCACTAAGCTATGACCGAATAAGCATAACTAAATATTTAATAACTATTACTTCAAAACTTCCAATCCACTCTCTTGATCCTATAAAAGATTTGTCTTTATCTTCCAATGCTACAAGTATCTCTTGTATAGATTTCAGATTAGGAACTGGTACATTCGATTGTAGAGTATCCTTAATCCACGAGCAAATAGTTTGCAATGTTCGATACCCACAACCCCAACCCTAAAATGAGACAAACGGTTTTATACAAGCAACTAACCAGGCCGTTTAACGGTTGCTTTAAAGCGCAACAAACAATTAGATCCGCTCAAGAATATCGTTCCATTAATTAAAATACATTGTGCATGCAAGTAAGGAATCATGCTCTGCCAAGCATGGCAGTCTACCGGGGTTATTGGATTCAGTTGTCTCTTGACCGTCGTTTCAACTACACCAGGTAAGTGAACCCGGCTGTAAATTAATAGTTAAATGTAAAACTAAAATAACATTTTCTGAACTAGATTAAACCAACCAACATTGTTAACCCTACCTTATCGTTGAAACCATCACAACCATAATGCCAGTATTCGTAATCACCACGTACTAAAAATGTTTCACCG
>JARPRH010000116.1:40296-56411 GCA_031763665.1 Calameuta haemorrhoidalis | reverse complement strand
ACCCTACCTTATCGTTGAAACCATCACAACCATAATGCCAGTATTCGTAATCACCACGTACTAAAAATGTTTCACCGGGTTCAGGAAGTGGTAAATCCTTATGAACATTTTTTAGTAAACTCATGGAATAGTCATTACTCATCTTCTTATGTTGTCCTTCCACTATACATGCATTCAGAGACACGATTGGTACATAAAAAAAAAGCAAATGAATAACATTAGTACACACAAAGCTCTACAAAAAAAAAAGTATAAAAACATAATTCCATAGGCAAAAATTCTCCGCAAAAAACTCGTACATTTAATTGTTTATAAGCATTACAACTGGGAAACCTCGTACGTAATGCTAAGCAAAGAGAAAAAAGTACTTTCGAAATTCAAAAGAAAATAGCGTTCCCGCCATTAAACCAGACGACATGAGCTTGTCTAGTCATCTTTTTTCGACATCGTTAAAGGTAATACAAAGCTAAATTGCCTCAATAAATAGCTACAGTGCACCTGAATAAATGAACTTTGACTTCCTTTGTTGAAGACGTCGATCAAGGAGTTGTAATTATTTTAAGCCCAACGCAATATTTGATTGTCCCAGGAGCGTGGCGTCACCTGTCACTGTTCCCTATAATATCGCGTACGTAGTCTAGTCGTCTGGTCTGCTGGTTCACAGAATGAACAATTGACACGAGAAAAAAAAATAAGAATCAGGATAAATTCGGTAATGCAGTCGAAGGGACTACGCGTGGGAATAATATTGCTCGCTGTCAAGTACACAGTACTGAGTTACTTTGCGTGGCGTTACCTTAATCGTAAGACAAATTGTTACGGCAAAAATCAAGTAGATTTCTGAGAAAATTACTGTCTCGTATTCTGTCTACTACGCAGACAGGAGAAATGGACGTTGAAATCTCGTATATGGGATACATTGTGGAATCTGGTATCGTTTACACTTTGCGATAAAGGGATTTTCGTGCGTCAAATCAAATTCATTTTTATTGTGCAGTAAACATCTATGTTCGTTGAGATGAAAGTTTCCTCGCGTTGGGTAAGTTAATTAGTCATTGTAGCCTTATTCAATTAACGTAAACTGGTTACGAGAGCAGGATTGTTTTTTTTTCCCCAGGACTATTTGTCTGGTATCTTGACAGCTCCATAATAGACCGTGTTTTATCGATTTTCTCTGGTATCTTCTTTAATTTTTAAAAGTTTTTGTTATCCAATATTGGTTAAGAGGAAGTTTTTATAGCTGGCTTGAGGAATATATATTATGGGAATTGTTGTGGACATTGCTAGATATTTTTACAATATTGAATGCAGTTAGAGGTTATATTTATCAGGTTTCATGCAATTCATGGTGGTTCTTGAAAGTTAAAGAGCATGATGTGCTTGCTTATTAGGGGTCTGAATGCTTTTAAAACTGTTGAATTGATTAGTTATGCTTTGGAGGATATTTATTATGTAAACTGATCCTTATGTAAATTGTTGAAAAGGACTGTTAGCAATATATCATATAATAGTTTAAGATTTAATTTGCTACTATAGTCCCACCGAATGTAATAATGAATGCTTTCTCTGCTTCTGTCATAGTGAATCAGAAAGAGATGGTTTGAAGTAAAGCTTTGAAAAGCAAACAGGAACACAGGATGTATGGGGACGGAGAACTGGAAACGGTATCTGAACCCTGGCGGGTAGAATTGGCTCTGAGTACTGCAACGGATGATAATGAACACTTCTGCAAACTCATACTATACAAAGAAATAAAGGACTCAAGGTATGTGTCATGGAACTGTCATTATAATTTATAGGAATCTAATATTTATTCTTATAATTACAGAGTACGAATATGGGATGTGGTAATATTAATTCCAAATCTCTTATTTCTCTTATTTATTGCGGTGCGGTTTAATAGAGCTAGGCTTAAATTAAGAGCTACTAGCAGTCCAATATTTTTAGCCTTTTATGGCCTTGTTCTATGTAACATAGTAATCTCAGTGATACGGTGCGCAGTGTCAATGACAGTTAATGCAGCAGCATCAGTTGGTGGAAAAGCAGACAAAGTTCTTTGGGTAACAGTGCGATTCTTCTTACTGTCGACAGAGATGAGCGTAGTCATATTTAGCTTATTCTTTGGTAAAGTATCCTTTGTCTTATAAGAAATCACTAATGAAGAATATTATAATACTAAAATTACGCATTTACTCTTTCAGGTCACTTGGACAGTAGGTCAAGTATTCGTAGGGTTTTATTAGCTACATCATTCATAGCACTGGCGTTTACAATAACTCAAGGTACTTTGGAACTGATATTGCCCGATGATACTTTTCACATACCCAGCAGGAACTTCTACGTATTTGGACACGGAGGAATGATGTTCTGGTTCTGCAGTAGTATCGTCTTCACTCTAGTAAATATAATTTTGCTACTGCGCAATGATGTATGTTTATCAGAAATATGTTTGATAAACTGTTTAATACTTTTAGATATACCTATTTATATTGATACTGCCATGGACTCGGCTTAGAGAACGTTTTGCACTACCAAGTGAGAATCCTAATTATAATTAAAAGCTAGAATAAACAGAAGAGATAGACTGGTTAATCAAAATTGTATATTTTAGATCGAAAGAGTTTCTACGTATATGCTGGAGCACTGGCAATCCTGGACCTGGCACAATCGATAGGAGCAGGACTTCTGAATTATACCCAAAATCCTGCAGGGCTCTGTGTCGTTGATCTGACAGCTGCTGTATATCTAACACTGTTTACGCCATTGGTCTATCACACATTCTTGTCCGAATTCTTCGGGTATGGTTTCATCTATTTAGTAAACATTATTTAATTTCTATTGTATACAGTAATGAAGTTTGCGAGGTCGTGCTTGCTTCTGATTACAGTGTATCGCAACCGTCAATAATGTTCTCGTACAAGACGCAAGTGGACGACGCTATGGACGAGGATACTGTGTCCTTACCGCACCAGCAGAGTTTCTCCTCGTTGAAAACCGACAGTGACTACATCTATCAGGTCCATACTCCGCCTATTCACATGCCTCTGTACGATTCACCAATGCCAAAGTCCTCCGCGTTCAAGTCCAGGACATCCATGTATTCCTTGACGTCGAGGAGAGATCCGAAGTCCGCGAAAACAGGTCGTTCAAGTTCCCAAGTGACGCTGTACGGTACATCTCCCGGTGCAAAGGCCCTGGGGAAACGTCCTAATATTCTGAAAAGCACCTCAGATCTTGGAAATACCAGTCCGCTAACCAGATCAGAGAATCTAGTCGGAGTACAGAAAAGCACGCCTAATCTCAATTTCGATAACCGGCCGTGGAACGCTTCAGTATCCTCTAAAATAAAGTATCCTGGCGCTACCAGTATATCGAACCTTGTTCTCCTGCCGAATACCGCGAGTAACTTTATCTACAGACCCAAGGGTAACGATAGTAATGCGAATCTCTTCTCGGGATCGAGTAAAGGTAGTTTGGAGAATACCGCACAAGAACTCGAGTCTTCTGATGGTGTGTATTACGAGTTTCCCGGGACGAGAAGAAAAAGTTCCACCAGGAGTTCAGTTCCCGAGAATCCTCCTTCACGATCCTCAGAGACGATGCCACCCCTGGAGAGTAATCTACGGAATATTCTTGACAGTGGAACCTTAGAGTACAAGGAGTGCCAGGAAGAGGACGAGGAGGATAGCGAGGATGGGAGGTTGAGTTTGACTAGCTTTGTACAATCTTCAGCAAGGAAATTCAAAGGTTACGATGACAAATCGATTTTCGGTCGTCTAAAAAAATCACGAGATTTCGAATCCACTAGTTTAGGTTCCGGCAGCACGATTAATGATTCCGCGGAAGTACTAAATGTCACGTCAGGACCTTCTCCAAGCAGGAAAACAGAGTACAGGTCCGGGAGAACGGAGTCAGGTTCCAGTGGAAGTCAAACAGCTGGAGGATTAAGCGAATACCTTCGATCCTTAAGCTCTCCAAAATATCAATCTTAAGAAAACTCCTATTTCGCATTCCTTGAAAGATCATCCTGACTCCGTGCACGTCCGAACTCAAGCTTTGTAAATATTCGTGGAAGTATTCATTGGTGTCCTGCCCGAGGAATTTTATTAAACCTTCTATTGGACAATTGGATGAATGGTAATAGATTTGTAAAAAAAAATTTAATTCAATCCCATTAATTGTCCTTGTAAAGGGAAATGGTAAAAATAGATTTTAACAGATATCACTGAGAAGCTTTACTCAATTCAGACAAATTGCAGTCCTCAATCACGATCGAATAAATCGATTGATTAGTCAACTGATTTACGCTGTAGCGTGCTGTATATGTATAATATTGGCATTTGTCTGGCAGTGCACCTTCAGTAGATTTATTTTTAATGGCAGATTTACGTATGCACTATACAATAGAGTAGCACGTGTTTCATCCTTTAACTGTACATAGATACATAAAGATATATTAGCATGCCTAGCAGGCTCGCCGTAATTATTAAACGTATTTACTGTAGTCAACGCACTTTGTTTTTATTTATTTATTACTAACTTCGCATCCGCTAACATCTAACAATCCATATCACTATGCAGTTAGTGATATCAATTTAATTTCCTGCATTGTCAGAAATTCCTTGCCGTAACATTAAGACTCCAGCATCCATCAATTGTTCCCTGATAACTACTGCATTTTAGGCCAGCATCGTAAGACCTCCATATGCTATACCAGCATCTCGTAGTGAAACAGAAAAACAGGCTTTAAATCAGTACGCAAAAAAAAGACATCCTTTAAGAAGAAATGGCACATCGAACAGAAATGACTGACATTCCTTCGCAGTATGAAATTAACTCACCAAGCTTCTGTACCGAAGCAGAGTTCATATCATTGAACCGAAGCAAAATTGCAAGAAGCAAGCCATACAAAAAAATCTAAAAGAATCAATCTTGGAATGTATTCTTTTGTTCACAGAACCACAGTGTCTACGACTCCACCCAGTTTGATACTGGTACCACACCGGTGAACCCCTTGTACGCAGCATCTCTTCAAAGTCCTGACAGCATCACTGGCTACAGTATAGATAGTCAAGAGTTACACAATCACGCCAACGGATATCAGCAGTGAGTAATAGTTTTCTTGAAAGAGAAATGCAATCTAAAAAAGAGAAAAACAAGTCACACACCAGACAATAGCATAAAGGAGGGTCAACAAGACACAATAAAAGAAGAAAACAAAGTAACGCTCCTAAGTCAATCATCAAAAAATGATAACGACTCTTAAATCCTGATTACAACAAGAACCGAAAACGGAGGAAGATATCAAGATATCCTCTCCGATAACCCTAAAAGAACAATCTGTGAAAAGGATTCTGGTATTCTAAGTGACTCCAACTGTCGCCAAATGGATTCGTCCTTTTAAATAACATCCGTATCTCAATTCGTATACTGTAATATCTTTACTGAAATCATACTTGAATCATTCGCATGCATCATTTTAACGTCATCTAAATTAACGTAAATAAAAGGAAATGTTTAATTACGCAGCTATACATTTGCGAATTGAGACAAAGTCTTCTACAATAGTATACTATAACGCGTTATTGTGATTAGTAAAAAAAAAATAATTTGCAAACTAATCACAATCGATTTTAAAAATTAGATTCGTATTACGGTTATGCATGCATTTGCAACTCCGTACGCGTACGTAAATGTTACTTAAAAATTTCATACTTAAGTCGCGCGTGCGCATGCGCTGTTATAGCTTTCTTGGATTTCACTCCTTGCCGATACTAAGAGACAATGATTAGAGGTGCAAGATATAAAAGAAAATATTAAAGATCCTTAAAATCAATGGCAGCAAACCTGACAAAGATGGATAAATCATATACGTGACAGTCAGATAAATTCAGCTTTATCATTTTTCCGTCCTTGGCCATAATAGCGCCAATTACCAACCTCTGCTATTTTCTTACTTTTTCATTAAGACGCTGTCGTTTAATACGGAAACACCTTGTGAACAATAGCCATTCATTGCGTATAGATGATTGAACGATAAAATATAATTAAACCTGCTGTTCAATTATTATATACATATGTGGCACACGTACACGGAATAGTGACATCAGAAGCGAGAAAAGGTATTGTCCAATTTTTTCCTTCATTTGTAAATGATTTATCATAATCTTTATTGAGCCAGCTTCGTTAAAAGATACGACTAGCGGTTCTTCTCGATTCAGACGCAAAAAATGTTTCAATTTCGATAAAATTATATTACGCAAAGAAACGAGGCATTTCTAACCCCTCGAACAATTTTCTTCGAATTAAAATATTTTATACATTAAAACACAGCTGACCCACATTTCATGTCATATAAAGAAGACGAATTAACCAATAATCGGATGAATTTAATGTAAAACGCAAAAAATTCGGGAAAATAAATTTCCCCTCTTCTGACGTTATCACTCCTTATACATATATATCTACACATAGAATAACTGAACAGCAGCTTTAAATCATATTGTTAGATTAATTAACGCGAAGAGGAGAATGAGAAGATTTAGCAACGGGAGACCGTAAGAACTTTGAATACATTTGAAAAACTATAACGATGACTCCATCCAGTACTGTATATACATATATATATATATAATATAAATAATTATGTATGCTCTAGTGTAAATTTATAGTATTTATTTATACGAAATATTTAAACGTACATCATTGTACCGTACTCGTGATAAAACTATTAGAAATTAATTGCCGAAAATATTTATCTGAAAATTTTTTGCGAAATTTATCTCATTTTTTTGCCGTGGCAAGAACTGGTGACGATTTTTGAAATCTCAGTAACTGCCATGAGATTTATACTTTGAGCATTATTTGCCAATGGAGTTTTCTTTTGGAACCAGTACAGTGTACGAAAATAATAAGAACATTTAATAATTTGATGAAGAATCATTCGCGGTTGATAAGACGTGGTGGGATTAAATAATTTTTGCATAATATTTATAAATAAGTACGAAAGATCGATATGCCAGATGGGACTTACAATTATTATTAATTGTAAACTGGCAATTGCGTAATCAATTAGATCGCGTTTAATTGAAATTGTATATAATGAGGCCTCATAGAGAATAGCGATACACGATAATGTGTGACAGTGAAAAACCTAATTGTCAATTCCAGTTGATTAAACCTGTAATTAGCATCTTGACTTTTCATTTCGTCGTGATACCAGAATTTCGACAATTCTCGAGTGAGTGATAGTACGGTAAACTATTAATGATCGATGGATCGAATAATTTAATTTCAATTTTGTAAACAGAGACACTGATTGTTTTTTTTGGAAAATCTTTTTCCCTCGCTTATCTCTTTAATTAAAACAGGCGTTCCTCTCGATATTTATATGCATTTAATACGTGACCTTTTCTACATCGTATCACTTCTCGAATAAATATATTATGGGAGAATGAATAAGCAACCGAAAGGAGCATCGAATGGAAAATTCAATGAAATCAATGCTGAATAATATTTTATTCGTTGTATCATTGAGCTGCCTCGACATCCATTATTAATGTAAGGTGTCCTTGATTGAATCGATTTAATATGTCGTGGCGAAATTATTGATGTTTGCATAAACTGACTTTTACCTTATGAAGTAATAAAGAAATAATAGCAATTTTTTTAAACCACTATCTTCTTCAAATTATTTAGAAATATTTGCTTTTTTGATTTTCTATTTTCAATAATGTTAAAATACATATCTTAATGGATACCATATCTGTGACAGGGTTACAAAATTCATTGGCAAGAAAGATGAAGAAGAAGATTGCATATTAGTATATTACATATATGTATATACTATATTCGTTGAACCACATGAAACTGCACAGGACACATTGGAATTGCAGTGCATCGAATAACGTATATGTATATTTCTTTTTAAACTAATCCACTTTTCGTGGCGCCTTTATCGTTTGCATTATATGCTGGAAAATTTATTTCGTTCTGTCTTACTTTATTTTTTACATCTTTATAATCTTATTATTGCTTCGCATACATTTTTATCTTTTGCCGCTAACTACCCGACGGTCTCTTGTACGTCAAATGTAGCAAGCACTAACTAGCCAGCAGAGGCTGACAAAATAGGAATTAGATTCATTACTAAAGTTTTCTTTTTCTATTATCCACATAGGTTTTGTATCATATGATGCTATGTTGTCTTACATTAATAATACCAACGTACCTCAACAGATGGCGCCACGATCTCGTCAATCACCAGGAAGAAATCTTCAACTAATTTGCCCGAAGGCAGTTAGTAGACGGTAGCTGTGAGAAAAACGAAGAAATTGTTTTTCAACGATTCCAACTTTCCTTCGCACTAAAACTAAAACGATTCTAAACCCAATTATCGGTACGCGTAGTTCGATTGGTTTTGCGAAAGCGGGAAATCCCCATGTAGAAAACTTTTCAAGAAACCATTGGATAACCTCAACGATTATGGTCAGTATTAAATAAAATCTAAAGATCCATTCACATGTAACGACCGTCGTATCTGTTAGTAACGAGGTCGTGTCCTTTATCGCTTGGATCGCAAATGCTACCGGATAGACATTGCGAGAGACCCGCCATCAGTGAACGAGGTCGCTAAGGATCTTTTAAGGCAAAAAAAAAATAAGAGAGAAAGACAGAACAATATAGATCACAAATATCTTTACTCAGCAACTGTGACAAGAGTTCCCAGCAAGAGCTTTCCGAGAATCGTTAGCCAGGAAAAAAAAGAAGCGTGAAATAAAACTAAAACGATTTCACAACATCGCGGACGATTGCAGTGACGCTGGTTCACGTAACCAGTGTCGCTGCGTTACCGCTGCGAATAGGAGGTAAAATGCTGACAGGAGGATGTTAAAAAAATCGAAAAAGAGAAAAAAAGCTACAAACAAAAGTAAAGGAAAAATAAATCCATGTCTACGTACAGGTTTGAAATATCACAAATTTTCTATATACAATTCTCCTAACCTCTAATTAGAATTAGCAGCTTTTGCTCGGTCCCTGAAAATTCTGAATAGCATCAAAAAGTCTTTACGTGTCAAATTATCTGATTATTTTTCTATGCAGATTATAAGATAATCGATAATAAATTTATACAAACAATTTACAGTGTTGCCTGCAGGACACACAAATTTCATTTTGAATAACCATTGTACGAAAACGTCCCCTACTTTGTTTCTTGTAACAAAAGTAGGCCTATCTCCAGAAATATTCACACAATTTCTATAATTTACAAGATGGATTAGATAAGAATTAAAATTAGATAACAATCGAACAAACGGTAGATAAGCTAAGCAAATAATAAATTAGTATAAAATCCACAAAGCTAAGCAAAGCTCAAGATTCGTTATCTCTATGAAACGTTTACTCGACGCTAATTAATAATAACCAAAAGACAAATAACAGGCATTTTCATCCTGACGCGATATGCATGATCGAAGTATTGAATTCCAATCATGCTAAATTAAAAAAAAAGATACCACAATTTTATCCACGCGATTACACACAGGTGACCCAGACGGTATAAATAATTTTCCAAAATTTTCTTTCCCAAAAATCCATTAAATCAAACATTTCCAATACCGCCACAGTTACAAGTTGAAAAATATTTTTCAAAACCAGTTATCCTTTCCAGAACGACTGCTTCATATGAAATCTCTCACGTCCAGGTGGATAAGCCAAACACGTGAGCATCTCCAGGGACAACAGCATTCCATTTGATTGGACCATTGAGCAGTAGCATTATTCGAGTAAACGCATACCACCGGATCTTATCTGACGTCTTGAGCAAACCTAACCTAGCCCAACCAATCATAACAAAGACACAGTAGGCGAGAAAAAAAATTCTCCACGTTTTACCACACTTAAAATTCAACGTAAAAACAATATTTAATACAACTTAAAACACGTTTGCAGCGCAGCATTCGTAAACCGCAACAATCAAGTGAGTCAAAGGAGGGCTCTCGTACGTCACAGTACTTCCGGTGATACCGGTCCCTCGACTCCAGGAATCTCATGACCCTTGGATCGATCTTGGCCGTGCGGAAAGAACTTCCAGGAAGTAGCGTACTCTGAGTCATCCGGTGCAAAGGAATGAGGATCATCGATTCGCTAGCACAGACTGAAACATTACATACTTTATAATCCACATATGGTACACACACATATATATACATATATAACATACATCAAGATCATACCAACTATGCCAATTGGTACATTAGTATTGACGTTACATACGCAACGTTTATTCTTTCGATCCAACTGCCGCTACTAGAGACATCTATGCGTCCAGTGCCCGTACTAGTCCTGAACCTGTTCTTGATTACACGTATTGTAATGACCGATCGGACAAGTGTATTGGTCTCCAGTGTATCGGTGCGCGTTTTGTACGTGTCATATGAGTCATCCAGGTAAGCGAGAAAGTGGGTAAGGTTAGGAGCGTGGAGAAAAGCGAACCGGAGGAGCTGAAAAGGAAGTGAAAAAAAACGAAGCAGAGGGAGAGAGAAAGAAAGCGAGGTATGCGGTTGCTTAGTGAAAGAGCGAAAGGTGGACTGGTAAAAGGGTAGGTATTATATACTTAATGTATTGTACATAAAGTATATATATGTACAATGGAGAAATAGTAAATAACATGGATATATGGGGGCTGTCGGAGTAGCTTATTGTCAGCGTTGGGTTTGCTCGTAAAAGAGGTTAGGTCTGGTGATCAGCATGCCTGGAACAACCCCATGAGTCATCGGGTCATCATCCCCCAAGTGCTTATAGACTACCCAGTACATACCACCTGTTGCTCTCTGCTTCCAGAGCGGATTTACCATGTAGCTGTTGTAAGGACCGATCGTTTTTACCTAGTTTTCAATATTTCAATCTCGTGCATCTAGATTGTGGATGACATATAATCGTGTGGGTATATAATAAGAGATAACGATTTTGAATATCGATATAGATGTATGGTGCTGTGAAAAAAAATGGGAAATAATTTGAAAAATTGCAACATGGCTGTGTGCCAATTTCGAAATTATTTATTGCCACCATTATCGATACCTGTACAATTTAAAAGGCCTTAGCGTTCCTTGACTATTGATTACACTTGATTCCCCTCCGGATGTCAGATAACGATAAGAAAAAAAAAGTAGATTGATCGATCTGACGAAATTGATTTATCAGTTTTCCCATGAAGTCGTCGAAACTGACAATAATTAAGAGGATTATTAATAACGTTGGCGATAAGAGTGCCTGTCGAACGCATGTAAATGATGAAATTTTGAAAATTTTTTTTTGCCAGGAATTACTTATCGCTCGAGTGTCGTAGGATTTGTGGAAGATGAAAAAGATAAAAGAATTGTTTGTATTGATTGTACGATTGTGCAAGGTAAATAAGTGACGTTAAATCTTGACTTTTTCTTGACGAAAAGTAAAAATTAACAAAAAAAAGTCAAAATTACCAGTTCTCTTCGCGTATGTATTTACGTGGATTGTATTGTGCTCGTGACACGTACGAATGACGGTACCGATACCGATTCTGAGAAGTTTCATTCATAAAGGTAGCCAAGATTCTTGGTAGACTCTCCAATAGAGTTCCGGTTCACGCTGATGACTCACAGAGTCAACTGAGATACAGTTGCCAAACTCACGGCATAGTATTTCCATTGTTTCGTGATGTTGGTAGTGAATTTCGCAAGGGTACGATACCAAAGATTTTCATTGATCGAAATAATAAAATAATTTTTTTTCCTCATACAATTTAAAATTCTCCAAATTTTTCTTTTTCACTAACCTCGTACATTTTTTATTCAAATTTCCTACCGCCATCTCGGAACCAAGAAAAAAACCATTTCCGTTCTACATATTTTGCGGTTTATCACCGGGATACACAGACCCAGGAAGTACAATTTTGGATAAGCTAACCTCAGTATCCTGCATATACCCTTGCAAAAATACTGATAAGTCATGGCGTACCTGTAGATATAAATAAAAAAAAATTTCAAAATCGTCCCGTTGGATAATTAAAAAAAAAATCGATCAACAATAACAATAGAAAGCTGCAAAAATATAACCCACGAAATTGGCGTTAAAACATTTTTCGTTGATAAAAGTAAGACAAAAAAATTTCAAATTAGTACCAACTGTCCAAAAAAAATTTTACTATCTCTCGTCGTATACATAACCCGTGGAGCACGTTAATAATCGTAACAATTTTTGGTTCCCACTACTCGTCCGAGCAAACAAAGCTTTAAAAATCAAAAAAATGTCCGGGTGCCATCAGCTTACGGTGTTTAATATAAAGGAGTCCCCTCCTCAGTACTTACCTTAAACGGACACCGAGTATACGTAACAAAGTCTTCCGTAGCTGCTATCGGTTATATTGGACTGAGAATTCGCATCGAGTGTCAAGGTCAGGTGACGAGTCATCCATTGGATCATTACGTTACGCTAGAGTGGATAACTCGACTCGACCCAACTTGTCCTCGACTGCGTCATTCGAGTAAACAGAAAACTACGTCACTGCTGGACAATGTCGATTCACTTACGCCTCCTTGTTTCTCTACTTGTATTTATCTCTCTTTTTCTTTTTATTTTCACTCGACTACGCACCGCGGCACACCGACCCACTGATCTTGCGTCTGTTTCTATGCGCGCGGCAAATCCTCTCGTGACGTCATTACTTTACGGCGGACTCACGTACATGGAAACGCACTCGAGATGAAAATCTGTACGAATACACGTGTCTCGGTATCGCCTGACGCCGACGCACGTGAATAAAGGTGTAAAATTTACGATTATTACATATATCTTGGAAAAGAAAAAAAATGAGACGTAATTTTGACATTTTTCGAAATTCATATTTTTCAAAAATATTACCGCTATGTTTCTCGTCGAGACGGTGAGTTATTGGCTTTTTCGAAAAGAAAAACATTATTTTTCAAAATCTCATTTTGTAAATTATGGTCGACAATCTTTTTTTTATTTCTTCACCTGATCGACACATTCGTACGTGTTATCATTAGTCAATTGTCTTATCACGCGAGTGTTATGTATATCGTATTACTTCGAGACTGTACCGCGTAAACAAATAACTCTCACATTGTAACAATTATATGTTTCTTGTATAATACGTATACTGTAACAGTGACGCAATACTTATACACAGTACTGTATCACTTAATGAACGCAAATAATACGCGGATACTAAAGATTGTGAGTTTTGTGATAAGGGATTTAAAAAAGGAACATGTTGTATGCCGATAGTAAGAAACTTGAAAGACGTAAAAAAAAGACTACATACGCTGTAGTATGCAAAGTCGCGATAGCGTATTAAAACATAAATAGAAATTTTGATATCCCAAATTTTGCATATATCTATCGAATTCGCTGATATGTATATATATATTTACAATAAAAAAATAATACATGCTAATTTTGTTTATCACGCAAAATATTATCTCTGCTACTAAACTACACGTAACGAGACGGCAGACATGTGTAAAGTAGAATTCGCCATGTTTATTTGCTTGTAAAATAGTAAGAAAGTCCATTGGAATTGACCAATTGATCTTTGGCTCTTGCAAAAGAGAAAAACGCAAAAATCTTAACCTCGAAAAACATGTTTATCCGGAGAGTATATTACAGTCTTTTTTGTCTTTCTCGTGGCATCACTGAGACCGTCGAGACGCAAGAGGAACTGATGACTAGACTAGAGGATTTGAATAAAATGTATGCACAGAGCGTATATGAATTCTAAATTACATACGTATAGTGAGAACGAGCGTACGCTACAGTTGCAAATATTAATACGCAGCAAGAAAATCCGGAAATCATAAATACACGTATACTATAGAAGACAGAATATTTCAGAAAGCGGCAATCTAAAACGCGTGCGTATTTAAGAGCGTTCAAACGCGTGGGTCGTGCGGTGGAATCGCAGCGGGTAAACCGCTGCTGGCAGAATTTCTTAACAGCTGAAAACCTGTTCGAAAGGTCAAACCGTTGTTCCGAGTATGGTCCGCACAATGGAAGTTTCGACGGTTAACGATTTGCGACTATGTGTATTTTAGGAGGTAATAAGATAATAGGTGACATTTACATAAACAGTATTGTAATATTATTATATATGTCTTCCTGCATGGCTCGCGAAAAATAAATAAAATAACGTATTAGATCCGCAAGAGAGACACGCGAAGTTACGTGAAATAAATACGAAATTATGACAAAAGAGCACGAACCTGGTTTCAGATGAAATAGAGGTTATGAAATATTTTTACAACCGTCCACACGTAATTAATAAACGTCCTACCGATACGGTTAGTATCGATTAAGTAAAAAATACCTTCGGGGCCAATATTACATTCCGTTTGCAAATCTGGTCAACGAGGAAAGTCAGGATTCGCTGAATCGTAGAAAGTTCGTCGTGGACACCATATAATTGGGGATAGTCTGCGGACTCTGCGGAGTGTGGTACAAGGAGGCGGTACGAGGTTCGCGAATAATCCGAGAGATGGCGCTGCAGTCGCGTCCTTTACAAAGTGACTGTCGGGAGCTGGAAGGAGGCAGAGTCCGAAGTGTAACTGGTCTGGACTTGACTGAACACGATCGTTGTACATGCTTATGTGTACATATGTGCGTATATAGATAATATAGTGTAGAGAAGTGCAAACGTCACTAATATGACGTCGTTCCGATGCGTGGGACAGCTCGCCCACCCGGACATGGAAGACCGAGGAGGCGTGGACGCTCGTATGCTTAATTACAACTAATACGCGAGACCTGGAGCGTAATCGGTATACGTGAGTAATTCGAAGGGAATGTCGCCGATCGGAACCACCGATCAACCTGATGATTCACTCCTTGGTGGGTCAGGTTCACCTGAGAGAACGTACAGTGATTGGAACATGTGACCGTTACGTTGTCTGCCACTTGTTTTCATTTGTCCCCTCTAGAAATTTCTACACTTACCCACGTGTCATCCTTTTTCTGTGTACGCTGCTTTTCGTGGCGGTAAATTTGAATTCAATTTATTTTTGACATTTTCATAGACCACTGTAACGACGGCACATTTATTATTAGTCACGTGCGCGTATCTAGAAATCGTTCGGTGACTCATTAATTATAAACAATTGCCAATGGATATTTGTAATGGCCATTCTTACTTTTGGCAATACATTAATTGGCCAATGGTTACGCGATCAGGTCTTAAGGAGTGATTTAAGTGCGATTAATAAAATCAAGCGACTTTGATCCAAGTGTCTACAAGTGATGGAGATATATTTCTTTTTATCTATATATAATTACGTTATATTAATTACGTAATTGGGTGCTCGACGGAGAATCAATATCTCGCTGATCGATACCTTAATCGAATGTTACGTTTAATCGAGCGAAATCACAAAATGGACTCCATACATTGGCCTTACTCGATATCATCGTTAGCTCATCCAGAAAACTCATTCGCTCGACTGTAAATAATATTGAGCCGCGTGTCGCAAATTCGTACGAATACGACGCTGGCTACGATTTCGCGGAAACGTGCAGAGCCATACAGATATAAATACACAAAGCACGTTAGCTGACGAGGATAAAATATTGAAAAAGAAACAAAAAAAATGACAACCACGCAATTGCGAAATAGAAATTTTTTTTTTCGTACCATCAATTTATTGCACTCATAAAATCGTTATTGCCAAGTAAAAAAAAATAATTCTCAACTTTCACCTAACGCGCCGTTTGTATTCGTATAAGTGCGTGCGCGTGTATGTGATTCGTGAAATTCAAATAATGGCGCCAAATCCAACATTGCCGTAGCAGATAACGATTTCAACAAGTCGACTGATCCTTGTTGCGTAAAAGTTACGCCGTCTAATTCCAATGACGATATAGGTTATGTGACACAAATATAGATATAAATTCCGCCGGGTCATGAGCTGACATACGTGGAAGGTGGATACGCTGTTTATTACGTGCATGTGCAAAGAATATCTATACCTATATCTATACAGTGGACAGAAGATGCCTATAGTAGTTTTCATAGCATTCGTAGAATGCGATCTCTTTGGCATCAGTACCAATCGCTTCCGAGAGGC
>JARPRH010000114.1:271752-292046 GCA_031763665.1 Calameuta haemorrhoidalis | reverse complement strand
GGGGAGGGGACATTTCCTGTCGCGGCGATGGACACGCGTGTTACGTAGACGTGTGGACGATTCTAACTGGCACATACGTATCTACCTTGTGGTCGAATTGCAAACGACAACTAGCGACGATTCATTCTGTAGCTCAAATTATTGGCGATGCGCAATACGCGAAAGGGAAAATTATGCAACGATGTTTTTGCGATCGGGTGAATTTGCGAATTAGATTTTAGGCTGGGGGAGAGGGAGGAGGAAAGTCGGATGAATTTTGGGAGTATGGGTGTTTGTTGGTTATTTATACACGTGTGGATATGTGTATGTACATATATGGAAATGCGGTTTGCGAATTGCACGAATACACAATGAGCGTCGCGAAAATTTTCGCAATTAATTGATTGGGATTAAACAGCTTGATTGTGTGTCGAAGTTAATTCTGTGGAATTTGGTTGATGTTTTTGCATTTAATTTCATTAACGTCTGGCCGGGACAGCGCCTGCTGTGGATTTTCATTGGTCGATCTGAGTTTTGGGAATTTTTACGAAATTACCTAATAATACGAAATATTGGTATCAGCTGGAATAAAGGTAGCGGTTGCTTTTTCGCGAGTTTTACTTTGCGAACGCGCCTTAAGGACAATGGTCGGAAAGTTTAAATGAATCTGTCGTAAGGAAACAATGCGCGACAGAATGTAGGTTATGTACGCGTATGGGGATATCGAGAGAGAGAGAATGTCTGCGTCAGAATTGTATGGTCGAGTTTTCATGAATCGTATCGAGTGCGCGACAGTCGACAGTCAAAGTTTTGTTCAAGGTCGATTCACAAGAGGCACGACTGAACCGATCTGCGTCGAGGTGAAGAGTCGAGGATTATCAGTTTGACAAGTTCAATTTCAATTAGTTCAAGAAAAGCGCCACGAGATGTCAGGTCACTCGCTCGAGTATCCAACAGCGTCCGAACGAAAATTCAAATCGATTATACGAATTTTCAGTGACTTCGATAATCGAACTCTTATCGATCACTCGACGAGCGGCTATGTCGAGAGTGGAAAATAATCAGGATTGCTAATTCAAGCCAGGAAATAACTAATGCATCCCACGTCGCTTGCCCGAGAGTAACGGGATTATTCGATCAGCTTATACAGAAAATAGATTTTCTCCTTCGCTAATAATTTTTGTCGCGTCTGTACTTTTGCAAAAACAGACAAACAGACGGACTACACAGAAACTCCACTCTGAGAATTAACAAAAATTTTTATACCAATATTCCGTATCGTTACCACGCTTGTCAATACCAAAAAAAAAAAAGTGACAATCCCGTCGATTCTTACGGCGAGTCTCTAAGATCACGACTAGCGACTAAATATGGGCGAGAAGAGGAATTTCGCGAGAGAGTATCCCGGAGGCCAAAGATTTCTTAGGCTCGCGGACAACCGGTTTTCTCATTTCTTCCCAGCGTAACAGGTAAACGTCCACGAGCAGACAGACCGGAGAGCCGACTGACGTTTCAGCCGGCGTCGGTGACGGCGAGTCCCGTCATGTGACGATGATTTTACAGCGCGACGAATTTCGTCATTCGACAATAAAATACGCGTGACGGAATTCAACTGCGGAAACGCACGAACCGTTACGAACTATACATAGACATACAAAAGCATGGAGTATGAGATGAAATTTTTTTTAGCGTTTTCAGGTAAACTCAAAACAATAAAAAAAAAATGTCTTCGATACTTCATTATGAATTTCACGTTACTTTCGTAATCACAAAGTCCAATGATTACGCGTGACCGGAAATGATAACAGAACGATATCCGAAAACACTGGTAAAAATCTTCTCCCGAAAGACCCGATAAATCTTCCCGATTTACTGCGGGGCGTTCCCCCGTGGGATATATTCCAGGAGACAAAGGACCACAGTGATAAGCTGTCTGGTTCGTTGAACGTAGAACTGGTTATTGACATTATCGAATTTACGAATTTCCCCCTGGGTTCCCTCGTTCCCCTGGATCTCTCTATATCCGCCTATTTCTTCTCGCTGAAATTTCGTAAGGACCATTCAGGGATGCTGCGTGCGGAAAAGTTATCTCCGACAAGGATGCAGGATCCCGGTTGGCGTCTACCCTTAAAAACTTTCTTTTATAATTAACTTTGGTGAATTTACACTGTCGTAAGCCAAGGGGTGGTCAGGGGGTGGCGACACGAAACGATTACGACGAACCAAAGACTAAGGGGTCGTTCGTTTCCAAGCGGCGATATCGCCTAAACTCTATTTCTATGTTCGCTCCTGTCACGCGACGCAGGTCAACAAGTTGAAAATTGGTATCACTGTTAGTCGCGAAATGTCAGCATCTCTTTCAACAGGATGTTATAACTGTTTCTGTTTATTACGTATATTAACTCGAAAGTAGTTTATGTGTATCCGTTACGATGGTACCCTTTCATCTGTATTATAAAAAAAAAAAAATTGGTCACTCCTCCGCGTTAAATTAACAGAGATACAAAATTTCCGTAAATTAGATAAAATATGAATTTCGAAAAAAATTCCTTCCTCTATACAAAATCGCAAAACCCCAAGAAATACTTGATACCCAAAAAGGCGTGACCCTCGATTATTTTTTAATAAAAATACAAAAAAAAAATCCCTAAATTCCATTCACCCCGCAGCCACGTCACGTAAAGCAATAACGACAAAAATGGGTTTAACGGAATTTTTTTTCGAAATACGTGAATCAAAAAAAAAACCGTCAACCCACAATGCACCGAGTGTCCGAGTAAGACTGACGACGCGAAATTTCCCAATGAAGCTGCGACTGCAGCCGTGAGGACTTACGAGGGGGGAGGCAAGGGGGGGTTGATAAGTCGAAGATATGCCACGAGCGAAGGGTTGGATAACCGAGAAGACCACCGGTACCGAGGGTAGCCGCGCGTCGACTGAATCCGCTTCCGAATCCGCAAGGGGAACGTGACGTCGCCGGGCGTCGCGACGCAAGGCAAACACACCCCTGACTATCGCCGACAACCCCCACTATGAAGATCGCACTATATATACATAGACCGGACGCCACTAGCGCCAAAGGCTCTAGGAGCCTCGCAGCCAACCAAGAGACCATCCCTTACGGCCGTATCGGCACGCGGCCACCCTTACGTAGAAGGGGAGAGAGGGGAGGGGAGGGGAGGGGTGTCTGCTCCTGAAATTACTTCGCCAACCCCTCCCTCCCTCTTACCAGCAAAAAAGCTTTTCTCGCGAAAAGTTCAACCGCAACGCAGGGGTGTCTAGTAGGTTTACGGAAATAAATTAGATACATTTCGTGTACCCGGGAGGATATATGAGTTTCTCGTAACGAGCTTGAGAAAGAGAAAAAAAAACAACCCTTAAGTTACCACTTGAAATTCCATAGCTCGATAAGGGGGTTGCTGTTACCGCAATCTTGAAATTGCCAGTTCCAATGGTTATAACGACCCTGGGTATTTATTGCAATTTTATATATATATGTATATATGTATAGACTCTGTTCTCGATAACTATCGATATTTTTTCTTATCAAAATTGACAGATGGAAAATTATCAGAGCGCCCGTGTGTTTGTTTGCGAATAAAAAGAATGAGGGCTCACGAGTGTCATTATTGGGATCGATATTGATCGAATATCAAGACTGTCAATTATCCAGGTGTCTTATCATCACTTGTTCTGTTATCATACCTGGTTCTATGTCTATTCACGCTTCTATTCACGTTTACATTAAATTCGCCGTAGGCAATTGGCGAATATTGTGACGAAGAAGACAAGATACCATAATCCTCTGATGGAATGTCAAGTCGATTATTCGCAATGAAAATTGGCCAGGAGTCTTGATAAATGACAACAAGGACCACGTGGACCGGTGACTTTTGACAGTAGGACGTAAACAAAAATCGAATATACGTCAAAACTCCCGCGCGAATTAAATTAACTCAAGTTAATGAAAAATCCCTAAAGGATCATTAGCGACCGGGTAAGCCAGTGGGTCGGCCGCATAATACAAGATCTGACATAATCACGTTTCCTGACCACCGTGTATAACGAACCAGTGCCGCCACAAGGATGGATTCTGCGGTTCTGTTATTACAGCAGCGATACATTATTTGGCCGCCACACGCGACTGGAATCTCGCGATAAGATAAAATAATAATAATAAAGTGAAATACCTGTAAATCAGTCCAGAAGCAGACGATAGTAACGCGCTCGAAAATTTTTGCACGTAATTTTGAAAAATGACGTTGCTTACCTGTAACAAAAAAAATTCAAAAAAATTAAAGCCTAGTCCACAACGATCTGAAAGTGCTGCAAGTATTTTTTTCATACTCAAAGACGACGACACCGTATGCACGTACGAAGCGACGAGCTGGCGGAATCGCATGAAGCAATAGGAGGCACAGCATCCCGAATGAGATTCATCTCGCAGTACCGAGAACCGTTTCGGGACGATTATTCATCTGGGTTATCCCGATGTCTTGACATGGGAATAATTTAGGATCCTGAGAGGAGCCTCCACACGGTGCTTTAAGATTCGGGCGCCATTGCAGCATGGAAATTGAGTGACGAAGGAAGAAGAAAGAGATCATGGACCAATCGATCATCAATATATCAAGGAGGGTAAAAGATTGGCAGGTTTCGTGTGGAATCCAGTCGCTGGGTCAGGGGGTTAAATTTACAGGGTGACTCAAACTTTATTTCCCATGGATATATACACTTTTCTTTTCTCCATGGACCACGCATACACTCAATCCAATACATATATATATACACACACGAGTACACGTGCTCGATCCTAACTTGGTTTATGAACTCGTGCCAGCATCCCATAGAATCCTGAAAGGAGATGGTATACGAGGTACAGTCTCTGGGAAGACGCCAGGAAGACTAGACGAAAATCTCCTTGGCAGAGCCGATGCTCGCTGAATCACTAAGACTTCGCACGAGGCACGAGGTCATCCCGAATTCTCTCCTTGGGGATGGATGCAGGAGACGACTGGGCTGGACCGAAGCACAGATCGTCGTCGAGTGTTGCCGATAAAATAATTATTTTCGATAAGTCAGATCATTTACGAATAATATATTTTTACGTGTCAATTAATTTATTCAGTGGGTCAAAGGAGGGTCCTAAAATCAAATACGGGGTCCAAAATTAGCCCTAAATTAGCCTTAAGTTATGCAAGTATTCCGATTGAAAAAATCAAATGTGGTGAACTCAGCTTATTTCACATGCTAAAATGCACTTTTCGCGAATAGCCGTGGGTCAGAGTCTCGCTCCGTAAGCGAGTGGCAGAATCTGCGAGAGGCAACGTGAGGTCGTAAGACCTTTGTCGTCGAGATAAAATCGAATCGAGATGCTGGACCATCTGATGCTGGAAAAAAAAGAGCACAAAAAAAAGTACAAGGCGACAAGAACGACTACAGGACACGAGTCAATTTTAATACAGAGTGTTTGCTTTACGTGGCAGCAAGATTTTTAATGCATTGGTATTTACATTTAATCGTGGAGAGTAGGGGGGGGGGGGGGTCAAAGGGGTGAACGAGGGGGGAAGGATCCTTTAATCAAACGATATCTCAGGATCGTCCCATCGATTCCAAGAATGAGCAATTGATCTCGAATTAATTATACGGCAACCCGCGATTGGATCCTTTGAAACTACCTGTATACACAGGAACTGTACTTGCCTGTTGGCAGAATTTAATCAAGGACAGATTCCACGAAGAGTCAATAGTACGATGGATTCGTGAGTCTCCGTGTCCATTCAATGGAAGGCAGTTCGCACTTTTAATTACAGTAAATAATCATTTTTTTTTTAATTAATTATAAGGACGTAATCGATCGCACAAAAAATCCGATAAAATCACGTATTTCACGTTATCAGAATAATTTGCAAAGATTTCGTAAATTAAAAAAAAAAATCTTCCCAGTCCTCATAAACCAAGACGATTTTCGATCAGTCCCTTTTACAGGCTCTGTGATTCGGAGATATTAATTGAAATAAAAATTCAAAATTCACCCTTAAATCAAGCGTCGATAAAAATGACAATAGGCAAATCGATCACGACTTCCCTATCTCCGACTTGCGTTCGTTCGTAGTATACACGAACGGACTATAGGTGTATGTACCACCACACTTGATTGAGGGTGGTGAACTCTTAGATGTCTATATATGTGTGTGTATATATATATATATATATATATATATATACCCTACGGTTGTTACCCTGAGCATCGACCGTCTGCCATCCTCGTGTCCTGGGGCAAGGACCTTTACCCCCGTATCCTTAGAACGGAGTTTCTCGTCAATTTATACATATATACATACGTAAACACCCGGACCACCCCTAAGTCCAAAGGATTCTAAAATGCTAATTTACTAAACGTCACCCATTCGGCTGCATTGTATCCATAAAAGTAACAGAAATCACCCATTAATTTCCCTATGACATGTATATATATATATATATATACGTAACCTATCGACATATATAGATATAAAGTCTCTCACAATCTCGACACGAATACTAACCTGACACCTGGATTAAAAAAATTTAATTTTTTTTCCCCCCTTTGAGCTAGTTCACCGGTCAGATAATATCAGCCCAGCTTCCCAATGTTCGTCCTGCCGAATGACCTGTAGCAGAATAATTTATCTGGCAAGTAATGGTCCAAACAGATTTCATCCGGATTCGCGTCCCGAATCGGATTTAAGCTAAAGTATCAAATTGATCTTCGTTCGAGTGGTTGCCAGGTGGATTAATCACCCCTGCCCTCCCCCTACCTGTGAACAATTAATCATCCAAAAACAAACGACTACAACCCCTGGCCCCACTCTGGACCACCCACCAATCACAGAGAAGTCACTGCGCGATCGGAGTAAACGAAGCGCGAGAATTGGTCCAGCACGAAGACTCGGAGCGATCAATCAGCTCGCAACGGACGATCTCGTTATAAAAAGAGCGGCTTATTTAAAAACCGGAAAAAGGATCGTTGGCACGTTGCGACGTAGCCTTAATGTAATCAGGCGTAAAGCGCATAACAAAAAATTTTGTATATACATATATATATATGTATATGCTTTTCCGCGATGCTGATTGATAATCGTATGGTCGCTCGTTGCGTGCAAATTTATCGCTTGTCGTGCGGCTTCGCGATATATAGTCGATTTGACGTATCGCTGTTGCCACGGAAATGCAAGGATACGAAGTAATTGTGCGATCGTTTATGAGAAGCTGATTCGGCGCATGCGCAGTAAGTATCCGGTAGTGATAAGAAAACAGTGTGAACCGTGTCGAATGAGAAAATAGAAAAAAAAAATATTAAAAAAAAGCATGCAACGGTCTCTGAAAACGATCGATCGCTTTTTTTTGCGTAAAAAAACGAGAGAGAACAAGATGGCGAAAGAGAAAGAGAGAGAGAGATAAGATTAAGGCAGCGGTCGGTTTAGTCGCGGTGCAACCAGTTTCAGGTAACGATAATGCGAGGAGACACGGAAACGCCTGGCGATACAAGACCGAAGTACTGCTAGTCAAGAGACTAAAGGTGTATCCACACGTTGACGTGTTTTTGCGAATCTTTATTAAATTTTAAAAATAAAACGTCTCTTAAATACATTCAAGAGAATCCGTTGCAATGGATACGACGATGTTGGCTTGAATATTGAATTCGAGAAGAGTCACGTGGAATTTTGGTGAATAGGGATAAAAAATTCGTTTGCAATATCGTCGGTCATAAAGCTTCGTGCACAATGGTAAAATCGCGATGGCAAATCGACCAACAGGTGTAAATGTACGTTAAGACATGGCGCGGAGCTATGTAAATTCTTTCGAGCAACGGTATCGCCTGCAAAGATTTCACCATAGAGTCGGATTCCCAATGAACGACAGAGAAGCTATGGAACCGACCGGTAGACGCACGAGTATTGCACGCGGTTACATGGGTACATGCTATAGGTTTAAGGTACAGGTGGGTATGTTGGTATGTAAATACATTATGGTGATGCACACGAGTAATACGTGTGTGAAAGAGTTACGCCCATACCGGTATTTCCTTCTGGGATTGCGACAAGGAGTGGGACGAAGAATGTGTCACCGTGCGAGAACGAGGAAGAGGAAAACTGAAGCCGCATTCTCAGGAGAGATATTCAAATAACTGTTTAGCTGCTTTACACGGTCAACGAGGATATTAAACATTTTTGATAGGTTTAGGAACGCTTTGGTTATTTCTCGGGTATTGGGACGTTACCATAGCGAATGGAGAAATGGGAGTTACCATAGGCAAAATTGAGGTACGGGAGAAAAGGAGAACGAAAAAAGAAAGGAAAAAAAAAATCACCGATGACTTCATCTCGAAGAAATTTAGACCAACTTTGACGTTTCATAGCGGTAGATCCTTCGGGCGTTATTTACAACGGAACGACCCAACCAACGGAGACGTGTAAAGCAAGGACCCGAAACAGAAAGACTTCGGGTGTTTCGCGTAAAAACGAAGAGAAGCAGATATTTCGGACAAAAGTTGGCAATAAAGGCTCCTCGCGACCCTCGCGACTGAAAAGCCGTCTGTTTTAAGCGTCCGGCGAAAAAAAGAAAAGGTGAACTGAAGGTTCTCATGGAAACGCGCCTTAAGACGTCAGAGGGACGTCGGACAAAGAAAATCTCCAGGCAAATTGCTCGACGTCGCTGTGAACCCACCCTTTCCTTTTCACTCTCATCCCACGGACAACCATCCCCTTTCGCGTCCTCATATTCGCCTTTAGGTCGCGCGACTGTCCTTAAGGAAACGGTACTGATATATATCCATATATATTTATATATAAATATATATACTCATGTGTATACATATATACAGTAGTAGCACTGCGATATCGCCTTAAGGTATCCCTAGCCTCTTTACCGGGATATATAAAGGATTTTCTATAACGGCACAGATAATCGATACTGTCAATGAGAATTTTCAACGTAGCTACCTGATACGCGTGGATCATTGAAATCAAGACTTGACGCTTCGCATGTTAATATATGCATGACGGTCGTATTCGATGACTTTTTTTTTTCATTACAAAACCTTTTTTTGATCCACTTTCTTTTTTTTTTTATTTGTACTCGGGAAAACTTCCGACAAGCATCCTACATAGGTAAAGGCCTCTTTGTGACTCGCTGTGTTACGCGGAGATGAGCCGAGACCGGGTGGGAGGGAGGGGAGGGACTGAAGATGCACCGTCATCAAGCAGCCATGTTTTTAATGAGTCCTCACGGATCCTACCGAGGTCTCCGTGTATCGTTACGCTGGTATACACACGTCACTCGGTATCATTCCAAGGAATTCTGAAGAGAAAAAAAAAGTACCTGCAAGATACCAGAGAAGAATTGCGCAAAAACAAAGAATTTTTGGAAAAGAACTGTACATGGAAGAATAATGACTGTGGATAAAATGATCAAATTCGTGAACACACCTCGGACTGAATCGCGTGTAACGGTATAGGAATGAATAATATTTTTTTTTAACATACAATTTTTCATATTCCAAGTCATATCCCGTTTGAGATCCCAACCGACAATTTCCGGTTTAATTGCCAACCGCGACTGACTTCCGCAAGGGCGTGTGACGTAACAGCTAATCAGTAACGAGACGCAATGTCCCATAATAATAATAAAGGGTCATTCGGCAACGACGTCGCATACGAGTCACGTGCTTCGTAAGAGGCGCTTGCGTAATCCCTTGCCAATTTCTTGATCTCGATCTTGGTTCCCAGAAAATCATCCCAGAGTCCAGAGTGAGATGAAGTCGGTACGAGAAGTGCATTATTCGAAGATCAAGGTGCAAAGTGCAAGCCAAGTGCAGTTCCAGGGGAACGCTCAGTTCGGTCGTTTGATTCGGGACCGGAAGTGGTGAGAGATGGACTGGACGTCTGATTGAAATGTCAGTCTTATTTTTTCGTGGAATTTTGAAAAAAAAAGTCATTCCCAACCATCCCGAGAGCAGCTGAGTAAGTAGGTAAGAATCACCAGACAAACGGACGTACGAGTAAAGAATTCCATTAACCTGAAAATGCAGTTTACGTCGTCCTTTTGCTCCGTGGCACAGAGACCCGACGGACTTGGAGTACCTCATTTCCGTCGTCGGCCGTCCTTTTATATCCTACGAAAGTCCTTGTCCCGTCCGTCCCATTCTCGCCATCCAATTAACGATTCCCGACCATCCCAGCAAGATTGACAGACGATTCCCAAATTACATCCTGCATTACCGACTGCTGATACGAGCACAGCTCATCCTGGCCAAGGCCTCCTGGACCAACGTCCAAGGGAGAATCCCTTAGGGAGAGAAATTAGGGACCAGGATGCTTCGTGCTCATCGTCGTAATTTCACGTGAGAAGAAAAAGTCACGTGACTTCCGTGTGGATGACAGAGGATCAATACCCGGCTGAATATCTCGGCAATGCACCAAGATACGTGCAACATCCTGTACAGCCTCTTCCAGAAGAGAATTTTTCTAAAATTTTTCTTTGACACTGAGTAATTCCATCTCAGGCATCCCGGATGCCAATGAGATGGATTTGAGAACCCAAACCCATGGAATGACATATTTTCATGATTTTACGAACACCAAAAATCGTTGAGAGTGGCAATACAGGTGTTCAGAAAATTATCAAATTTCGTCCCGTGGCTTTCAAACGCATTATAAGAAACTGGATTACATTATAAGGAAATTGGACAAGGACTGAGAACGAACTTGAAAAAAGCCACAGAATCCATCCGCGTCATAGCCCTCTTATCGTGAACAGACAGCGGCATGCCTAGAGGCTAACTGGGTTATTTTTTTTAGAGGTTAGATCGACGTTTTATCGAGTTTCTCCGCATATGGGATACACACGTTACATACGGGATATACACGCACGCGTCAAAGCGGAATCGGAATTTCCTTTCACCGCGTGAGGCCTATACTGTTAAATCACACTTCTTGCGCGCCTCGAGCCGCCTCATTGCGCAACCGATTAAAAGTGAAATTTCGAAATATTCAAAATTCGTGATTTAAAAAAAAATTTAATAAATAAAAACACAAGCATATAAAAAAAACCGTACAGATAAAAATATGCAGGTACCCAAGTACATTACTGCGCTCCGTACCGACAACCTGGTACGATGCTTTTAAACAACGATACGCGTTTCCGCGAAAAGGTAAAAAAAATTTATGTCTCGCACGTCACTTCCGGCTTTTATTCTAAAATGCATACACGCGCCTGGACATATATCCCGTAGCCGCTATCGCATCCGGATTCTCCCGTTCTTCGGCATCGTCGTTTGTCTCTGTCTTGGTTGGCGCCAGACAAAAGAAGAACCGACAGACAACAGACAGACGAATGAACCGACAGACAGATGTATACCGTGTGTGAAGTTAAAAGGTGCCGTTATTCCCGATTGAATCGAGAGACTCGAGACGTAGTAAAAAAAAAAAGCTAAAAAATGTCCGAGGGCATCGAACTAAAAAAAAAATTTTCAAATTTTTTACACCACAAATAAACGACTTGTAGAACCCTTGTGCAATCGGTCTTCTGCAATCTGTGCTCGCGTGCGGTGATTATCGTTACGAAAAAAAAAATCAGTATTGCAACTTTACCATATTCTGATTAGACGGCAATTCTTATTTTTATTTCGCAAAGCCACGTCCGACGGGCTTATGAACTTCAACGAGGAAGCCTCGAGCGACGATAAAAAATATTAAAGGAAGAAACATGCAAGTGCTGTAGGCCTCTCGATGCTGACGTCGCTCGGCCATCATCGGCACGATTCGGGTCGGTTCGGTCGAGCGCGAAATACCTAGTCGACAATTACCAAGTTTTACGAGGGAGTCAATACGTTTACGAGTAACCCGGCGAAACAATGGCAGACGGTAGATGCTTCACGGTTCTGTGGAACAATTACCATGAAAGTTATGGGAGGTCCCATTTGGTTTCTTTCTCTTATGAATCCGTCGGCCATATGTGTACACGTACCTCTAGCTTCTGTCTTTGTCACGCGTACGAAGAAAAAATACGGAGTAAATATCCCTAGATCCTGGAATCGCCGAAGAAAAATGGAAAAGGGTAAAAAAGAAAGCGTCAAGAGGAGTTTCGAAGAAAACGACCGACTTCGGGCTGATTGGTCGGGTAGTTTAATGGAAATAAGGACTCACCCTTATTTCTAGCGTGGTTACCTGAACTTGATGGATGATACCACTTTTAGCGGAAAAGCAGGTAAATACCCATGTAATTTAACGCGAATTTCCTCAAGGTATCGTGACGGAGTGTGACGGCTGATAAAAATGAAAATTTCCAAAAATATATATATATATATTTTCATATATTATATTTTTGTATATTTTTCTTCGCTTTACACGTGAGGACCGGAAGTCGTTCGTCCCGGCTACTCTATCGCAATTAATTATCGTATCGAGCGAGCATAGCGACTACGTTAGTGGCGCCGACATTGGTCGCCTCGTGGAAACAATCGTGAAGGTCGCAGCATTGAAAACCAATCGTCGTCGTAGACCGAGACATTCGCAGTGACGGGGACGATTAAAACTTGAAAGTCCCCAAAATTATAACCATTCAATTTAAATACATATTTGGAAAGTCACTAGAAAAAAATTTATCCGGTAAACTAAAAATCCCTAGATTACCAAAGTCAAACTTAAACAACTAATTTTTGAAAATCGCCTAAAAAACAGTCATACGAGTTATCGTACAAGATCATTTCGCACTTTCCAAAAATACCCTAGATAAGTCGAACGTACTATGTAACGTATGTACAGTCGGCTGCAAGAATTAAAACAACAATGTAACTATACATACGCTTAACGTAAGTTCACAGTCTGACTCATCGCAGCCACACGACCTTATGCATAAGTAATGGCTGCCGTGCCGTTGTCCCGTGCTAATTACGCAAATATACGTAAACTAACGACAGTCGTTGAAATCCTTGAGGATTCGCCTTTACGCCCGCTAAATATTTCATCGCGAAATCGACACCGCTGACGCTCATACATTACTGGGTAAATGTGGCGGATCGAAGACAATGCCACTGGCATCAAAAGAACTGGACTGTGTCGTGCAAGTTTCCGTGACTTAAGGTCGGGAAGACGGGTTAAGCGACTCCGCGTGCATCCTACGCCCGAAATGGAGTCGCCGTGCGCCATTGATATGACCCGGGCAAACTTTTTATACTTAATTGAGAAAGTTGCCCTCTGCTCGTTCATACCCTTCGCGTGTTTACGAGCGACAGATTTGGGCTGGCGAACAAGGCAAATAATAATAACAACAGCGGGCAGTCATTGAACTCCTGTGAAAACTAATAAAAAAAAAGAGAGAAAAAAAATCCCATTAAAAATCCAATGCAAAAATCGCGTGGGTGAACCAGCCTTAATAATATGCAAAATTACACGGATGACTAATACATCGAATGATTAACGTATGACATAAAAAAAAAATTGTGCACAAAATTTTTTCATTATTTAAAAAATAAAATCATCCCCAAATGCTTGGCCTCCTTTTCCGTGTATAACCCGCGGCTAAGGTACGTATGACAATTCGGATCCACCAGGAAGCCCAGAGCTACACCTGGAAACGCAGCACAATGGCGCATTGTCTGCAGCCAAGCGCCAGGTTTAATCGCGGATGTTGCCCGCCTTTGTCAATTTACATAGTTCAATCCCTGTGCTGTCTGCTGTATACGAAAGCCCACGTATTTCGAGGCTCGGCAAGAGACGAGGAAGTAAAAACCAGGATGATAAACATGAAAAAAATAAATAAATAAAATTTAACGGCCTCCGTGTACACGCGTGGAAAATAATTTTACGTCACGCGACACATGTCTACCATACGAGGATTGACCTTTCCCAATTATCTTATCATAACCCCGTATGCATACATATACACACAGGCGTGGGACCCTTACGCAAAAAAAAAAAATTCAATAATTTTGAAAAAACTTATCCGGCCCTTTTACGCTCAGATAAATCACGTCACGTCACTGATGTGACACATGACTAAATCTACGCCGTATTTCAAAAACGTGATTCAAGCCAGTTGCGTGCACGGTCGCCCACATGAGAACAGTGTCAAATTTATCGAAAATCGTGCACTCTCCGCCAGTCACCAACCAGCGATGCTTAAATTTCACGAGACCAACGGACCCACCAAGCAGTCGTACCAACATCCTGGACTACCGTCGACGTCACCAGGTCCGCCTACGTCAGCCACGGAAAAGGTTACCCGTAGCAAGATCAGCGACCGATCCATTTTCTGGCAGGCAGTAACAGCCTAGTGTAATTTCTACAGGGAGATTCACGACTCAGCTGCACGCAGCGCACGTGTATTACCTAGGGAATTTATTGCCCGTACGGTTGGTTGGTACGAACTGCAGATAACTTCTCGTCACAGCGCGCCTATGACCTTTTCCGCTCAAAGGGCAGAAACAAAGGATTCTAGTGCAGAGTCATGAATTAACAGTAATCGCCCACGCGACCGAGTCGTATATAAATATATATATATATACACCATTTACACCCATGTGCGAGCCACATCATGGTTCTCGATAAGCATTGGCGAAACAATACACCGATAAATTCCCTAGAGCGATCTTCGAAGCCGGTAACTACGGCACGGACTTTCAGATAAGAAACAATGGAGGCCTGATATCGTTTGACCGCTTGTCATCGAGCTTGCCAACCGTTTTCATGTGAAACGACGGTAGTCATTCCGACGGCATTTACAATCATTGTTTCCACGCAGCTGTGTATTACATGGATTGACAGTACACGTCACGATAAAGTCATTGAGTGTTCGTTGACATAAATTATCACCGGCTACTATTCGTTTCGTTCTATTTTAAGCGACCGATCGGAATATTAATACGCGGTAGCTAAATTTATTTTTCCAACAAACAAAACAATAAACACGGTTAGCATCGCCATTATCTTTCGCACGGACCCGAGGCGCCGAATACAAGTAGGTACGGGATGCGCTTCGAAACGGTCGCAAGGCGAGTACACAAGTACGTAGACGCGCATGCGCACCATGGAGAAGACCAAAGCCGCGTGTTGTGGTACGAAATCGTAAAATCGTTGGTACGTGGGACTAAGGGAGAATATACATTCGGGCGACGGGAAAGCCGCAAGCACGAATTTAGGTGTCGACCGAAAGCGACGGATTCGGCGGGACACGGCCTTGTTTAGCAGGACTTGAATATCTGTCGCCACATTGTATACGGTTAGCCGTGAAAAAAAAAAATTACGAGTTTATCGCGTTAAAACATCAGAGTGACATATCCTGTCGAGCCTACCTGAACGTAGTCACAGACGAGGTTTTTATTAATATTGTAAATGAATTATTGGTTATAATAAATAACCCGTATGACGCAAGGAAAACATTGACGCTATGAATGACTACGTGTATCTTGACTCGTGAAGCCATAGGAGTGACGTAACACCGGAGTACGAAGGTGCTGAAGTAGAATTGCAACACCCTGGGACGACTGCATGTAGACAGAGACAGTAGAATTTCGATCGATACGCCCCTGAGTGGGTAGCAGGTTCTCGTCTCCGAGGGTCGCCGTTTCACGTCCGTTGGTCGTTTACGTGCAAGACCCATTTTTTTTTTAATCTTTAATTTCCATGCGTTTTCCGCTGAGGAACCAATCGAAATTCATGCCAGGTGCAATTAGTACGGGAAACGTAACGGTTTTGTTATTGGATGACGACGGGACCAGGTCAGGTACGGAGTACAGGACTGGACAGACGGACTGTGAGAGATTTTATTGGAAAAGGTGATAAAAATAAATCAGTGTTATCAAAATTTATTAGTAGCGACCTGGTGGCTTCTTTTCGTTCAAATAACGTGAATAACGGTTAAAAAATTTTGGTTTGGTATTTTATGTTTTTGAACCACGAAAAAATTTAAATGGCGACGGAGATGGTGAGATAAGGAGACAGAGCAAGTGTCGCGGATAGTGATCAATGTAATCCGATCAGAAAGTATCAATTACTCTTCGGCTCCCTTGAGTTCTTCGGAAATCAATAGAGTCGGAGATACGGAGAGTCGGACTGTGCTACGTGAAATTAATTATCATTCCCAGGGTATCATGGCGATACGTGACTTGTACCTTGTACGTAGATTGTAGCGCATTGATGCAACCTCCAAATACATAAAGTCAATATAACGGCGTAGGTAACTGCGAGTTGCAACGTATGAAGAAATTTCAAGGCGCTTCGTGTCACGTTGAATTGTACTGTACGACGGCACGTGTTACGTGAGAATACGGTATAACGTTTGCTGGGCAAATATATTTATCTTTCGCAACTGCTGGTGCCGTCTTGGTACGTTACGAATTCGTATACTAAGAGTTAACGTTAACAAAGCAAACTTTTACCCGGCAGCACTTGGATGTTTCGTATTGGAACGGTTTACTGTGGGTTTGAGAATCGCAGCTAGCAGTTGGCAACGCTTGCATAATACAAAGCCGGTATATTCGAATGCTCGGATACGTCGTGAAGTTTGGGAGATAAGAAAAATTATACTGGAGAATGAAAAAGAAATTACGAACTTTATACACGGAGAAGATTGTCTTACTTGTTATTCGAACGTGGAAGTAAATCTTGGGCAAACATATCGCTCGCACTATGTAACTTGTGTACGTAGGCAGAAGCTAAGTAAATAGATGACAATGACGATCTAGTGACATAAGCAGGTTAATATATGTATGAATGACGTTTTGAAATATTGTCCAAGCGACGGTTTTTGCTTGACGAATGTTATCTAGGCAAGAATGGGATTAAGGAAGGCTTGACAGTTTGCCAGCTGTGCGCAGGAACTAGGGTTAGGTTAGAATTCGGTAGGTTTGGGGGGGCGCGAGGTGATACAAGGAATCGAACGACTGGCCAAAAAGGTTGCGATACTTGCAGCTGGGTATGTAGGGATCGAGGAGTAAGAAGCGGTACACAATGAGAAAGATATATAAACGGATTAAGAAAAAAAAGTAGCAAGCTCACCTCGTTGAAGGCCATCTTCTTCGCTATGTTTCCGGACTCGCGACTGCTCCCGGTGACTCCTTGTCCCACTGCACGGACAGCAGAAAATCCTCGTGATGTGCTGCCCGGCCACTACTACTTCCTGCAGCTGATCTCGCAGCCCAAACCTGTACGCAGGCCAGGATAGGGCATCGAATACACCAGCACTCGCGACACCACGACGACGACACTCTCGACGGACCTGTCTGCTGGGTAACGTCCGCGGCGGCGACACACATACGTCACGGAACGAACACTTTTGACCCCTGAAAAACACCGGGCGAACTTCACCCTCTTAGCATCCCCTTCGCGATCCAGATCGACCTTCCCGAGATCCTGGGAAAATCTGGCATTCCTCAGGTGGGACCGTGGAACACCTTCAACCGGACTTGCCAACAGTTCACGACACGGACGCGGTATACGTGCTTTTTGAAAATAAACGTATTCTATCGCGACGTACTTCTTTTATCGATCACTTCAAGTAGACTCAGTCTTCGCACCTGTTCTCAGCTTTGTTTTTTCGCGTATTTATATCAGCCGCAGAGCTATCCGCAAACAGATGAGCGCCATCTTGGTTTCTGATGTCGCGGAACGAACGGTGCGCGCGACGCCGACACAGCTGTGAACGGAGAAGCCGATGGCTGTTCTGTTCGACAGACCACGTGAGAATAGGCTACAGCTGATTGGCTGACGCTTGGGAGCGGCTTTCTCAAACTTAAATTCGAACACCAGATAGTGCTTATTGGGCGAGGATTGAACTATTGTGATAGACGGTGACTGGAAATCTAATGACGCGAGCTACTGAACTCGTCACTTATAATTTAATAAGGTTTTGTTATAATTTATTGCCGACCGAGTAGCAGGTATGCTAGACAAGGTTGGGTCAGTTCGTATGCCATCTTGGGATTTAATACGAAAATGGCCGCTAGGGCACGCCTTTGCTTCATACTACGGAAAATCGTCGTTGCGGTCAGTACGTGAAAATTGTGTTTGCGACTTTTCCGTAATCCAAGTGTTTCCTTCGTGATTAATTTTCTGATTAAACTTCACGTAATACTCGCGAGTGTTACGTGGTACGCAATTCGCAATTGAGTCTAATAAGAGGACTGTTAAAGTTGGAAAAATGGGTAGGTCTAGGTCGAGAAGTAAATCGCCTAGCCGGAGGCGTCACAAGAGCAAACATTCCCGTAAACGCTCCAAGTCACGCGAAAAGCGATCGAGTAGCAAGTACTCCGAGAAGCCAAAGGAACGCAGCTCCAAGTCTAGGTGAGCATCATCTTCTGGAAAGCCATTTCGTTTGGAATTTTTTATCGACCAAGTGTTCTGTTGTGTTTCTCGCCGGCCATTTTGCAATTTTCTTTGATTTTTCCCCTGGCACTGACCACTCAACTTTTGAGTAAGGCACTTGGCATTGAGAATTGTTGATAAACTTGTTTACCACGTTTACATTTTTGCGTAATTTTTATCTCTGATTTTTCATGACACTGCTAATCAGAATATTCCATGGTTTATAATTCTACTTCATGTATGTATAACATGAAGGATTATAGTATGCATGTTTTACCGTAGGAAGAGATCCCACTCTGCAACATCCAGTAGCGGTTCAGATGTCTCCGATGATGTGCATATTGTTAGTCACAAAAAACGCTCCTACAGGGATAGAGACCGAAAGATGGACGAGGTCGAGAGGCTGGCAGAAATGGAGCGACAGAGGTAAGGCACAGAGATTGTCCTGGTGTCCGGTTCCTCTTTGGGTGAACACGGATGTCTCTAAAAATAATGTTTTACAGAACTCTAAGTCTATAAGTTGTTTTTGTGATTGTGTTATGACAGGAAAAAGAAAGAATTAGCGAACAAAATCCTTGCCACGAGTGCGATTGGGTAAGATTTGAGTATCCAAATTTCAAGGTGGTGGTTAACTGGTTTTTCAATCTTGAGCTACGTTCGTGTTAGACTTTTAAGCATGCTTTCCATTGTTTCAACTCTAATAGCACGAACTCTATATCTATCTAAAAGAGTCTAACTAAGTACTATGCAGTATTACATTATTAAGTGAAATCCGTGTTTACTCGATATGACTCGGGCTAACATGTGTAAAGTAAAGATGAAGTTAAATAGCACATGCCATATCGTAGTACCCTTACATGGGTAATACGTTGGATTAATATCAGAACCAGACACCCGATGCTCATCTGCCAACAGGAGGCAACGCGAAGTCGAACAGAAGATGGTCGAGGAGGAGGCTGCAAAACGAATTGAAGAACTTGTACAGAAACGTGTCGAAGAGGAACTAGAGAAACGTAAGGAGGAGATCGAAGCCGAAGTGCAGAGGCGAGTAGAAGAGGCTAAGAGGGCCATGGAACGGCAGATGATGGAGGAGATGGAATGGCGCCAGGCCAAACTTCGCGAGGAGGAGAAACGAAGAGAGGTAAGACCAATCCAGAGAAACATTGGCCGGTATTAGCCCAAACGCTGTTACACTTAAAGCGCACAACGAGTGTGCTGCTTTGACGTTGCACCAACTCGTTTAAATAATTTCCATAAAGACACGAGGTTTGTTTCGCTATTTATCCCTTGAACGGCAAAGAAACTTAAAGTATTTTCACCAACTGCGAAGCACATTAAAGCACAGGAATATTTTATACAAATACCTGTCGAAGAGTATTTTCTCAAAGATTCTCATATCTTTCATAAAGTTCCAATAATTTGCTTCAGCGAAGAATGCATATTAGCTTGTACATTTTTATGAATAATCAGTGTAAAAAAAAAGATAATTAAATTTTCGAGCATCGTGCCTTTCATGTCTCACGTGGAATCAACCTCCATCATATTTTGTGTCACTGCCATAAATTCATCACATTGATGGCGCATCGTCACAGCGTTTGGGCTCGAAGCTTTGTGGTTCGCGCGAACTCGCTGAAAATTATAAATTTGACGACCACATTGCTTCGCCTTCCCAACATCCACCGAGGTCGCGCTGTTGGGGAGAGATATATTTTTATTTATTTATCCTTCTTTTTTGTAACCATTGTAAAGGTTCTCGTACCATAGACGCATGCGTCGGTTATTTGCGAACGGTGTATTGTACCTGTACCATGTATATATCTACATAACAATATAACCAATGGTCGTGTGGAGTCCTGACCGACAGTGATATCGGTGACTGAAAGATCCACTGAGACTTCGGTGGGCGATTAATACTCGCCTTTAGGATTTTCCAGTTCGTCGATCGTGTCAGTCGGGCGAACGATGAATTAT
>JARPRH010000114.1:253101-266399 GCA_031763665.1 Calameuta haemorrhoidalis | reverse complement strand
ATCCAAATGGTTAGAGGATAACTTTTTGTTACCAGGTACCATTGTCTCACATCAAATTTTGTATCATGGACGAGTAATGGTCTCTCTATAATTATATGGTACACTCTTAATAGCTGTCTTATATATATTATTTAGAAAGTTACAATAATCAATAGACAAACCGATGTATTTTTGTACAACAAAATAATCCTTAGGACTATCATTAACTTTTTTAAGGATATGAGCCAACTTGTGACTTATCACAATGCCAGTTCCGCAGCAAAGATCACTGGGTTTCAAGATCCACATATTTCTGGTGCCATTTAATTTGTATTGTGGATCAATGTCCTCGACTTTCTGTAAAGTCTGCACAGCTTGTTCGTACAATTCCTAAGAAATATTTTAGGAACGAGAGTGAATGAATTACATGGAAAAGGGTAGGAAAGCATTAAATTAATATATCAAAGAAAATTATTGTACATGTATCGACAACCCTTCTGTGCTTGCCAAATTATCTTGTTCGAGTGGCAATAGACCACTTCCACAATGAACAACTTTTATGTAGTCATCGATAAAACAATCCCATTCCTTATAAGGTATTTCTATATCAGATCTATCCAAGTACTCATTTCCAACCTCAGCTACATACTCTTCGCATCTTTTAATGGCGAATTCAATTTGCTTTGCTGATATTTGATTGGCACCTACTCCAATCAGTTCTGCTTCTTCCTTGACACGATCCACGAACCATTGTAAAAGACTCACTGCAGCTGTTCTTCTATAATCTTCGACAAAGGTATTTCTCTCACGACCGACATTATAGTTTCTTGGACACTGGACACTGGATACATTCTCTTCGTAATACCAATGGGCGTCCTGAAGTATAGTCGCCATACCCAACTGTCAAGGGACCGTGAGAATTTTTAAATTGCTTTAACATCTATTAATAATGTGAACAAACCTTGGACGTGTAAATGAAGGATTTTTGAAATCTGTTGAGCAATGTGTCTTGCTTGATATTACTGCTCCAATCTACGAAATCGTTTCTGCAATCCCAGATGAAATTTGGCGGGGTGTGTCTTAATGCATGGAAAATTATTGCTTTTTCGTTCAAGCTGCCATCCTGGTTTTGTATGGTGCCTAAAGATGGTGCATCCAAACTAGCTACGCTTCCTGAAATGTAGGAATTCTTGAGATCTTTTCTTTCTATTTCTTATTCCGTTTTACGTAATTGCCTTACCGTATGGTAAGTTTCGAGATTTTGTCGATTCGTATTTCTGTACCCAGCCTCTTTTCTTCAGGGAATCTTCCAGGTAAGGAATGTCTCCACGAATTAGAAATATTTTGTGATTCTAGATGATAGAGTGGAATCAGAAATTAAGGCTGGGAGGAATATATTGTTTTGGTATGGATTTGACTGAGTTACCTTTATGGCTTTTTCAACTTGTTGCTGAATTATCATGTGGTATTCTTTTTTATTAAGATTATTTGACGAATTACGTGAGCTTATTTGCAAAGCTTCTTCTAGTCTTTGTTCTTCGCATTTTTTTCGATTGTTACCGTTTAGAGATTCGGATAACGGATCAGATTTTGCCACTGCTGAAGATTCCTTGAGATTGGAATTATTTTGAGATATTATTTGACGCTTTTGGGGAGACGGTGATACGTTTTCATTCGGTGATAACAGACGCTGATATTCCTTTGACGTTTTTCCGGAGTTTGTAGAATTTGTCGTTGGATTCGTTATCACGGGTTTTGCAATTTTTGGACACTTCTTAACTGTTTTTGGCATTTTTATTCCACACGTCGTAGATCCGTAATAAACTGAATGATAATTTTCATTGCCAAATATATTTTGAACAGGTCGATTCCACTTTTCCAAAACTCGTTGGAGATGAGTGTTTTCCCTTGATTTAGAAAATGTTTTCGCTTCATCCTCCTGCTGTTTCTCAGTAGTCTGACTTTTCCCATAATTTATTTTACGATTTTGTTTAATGTCTCGTTTAACATCTGGATCAATTTTAAGAAAATTATTTATTGTTAACAACAAAATTTCTTTTCCATAAGAAACAGTAAATTCGTAAAAACTAAGTTACCTGAATTGTACAAAGGGTTAATCCTATCAGCATATGACTGACTGACAGGTTCCTGTGTCAAATTTGATTCTAGGCGCGTTTGATCATTTGATTTTGCCATACTTTCCATATCAGTGAACATGCAATCGGTGAATCCTGATGAATAAACTTGAATTTAAAGAAAGACCGTGATAATTTTCGAACGATTAGTCAGGAGTGAAGATGATAAGAAATTTTGTTAATTTTGTCGAAATGTCACCAATTTCATGCTTATCGCTTTCATTCGTCTCAGGTTTTCCAATGCAACAAAGCATCGTTATCATGTATCGTTATAGTTCATTATTTAAATGAATTATGCTTAATTCCAAATTTTTATTCTTTGCCTAATTACATAATCAAGTTGATTTAAACACAATTAAATATGATCCCATTAATTATGCTGTCTAATCGTCTGACATTCCTGAATTCCTTAGCATTGAGACTGCGTCAAAAAGTATTTATGAATCGACTGCCACGACTCGAACGCTGGAAAATTCTGCGCCGCCGTTCCCGGCGACTCTGAGCACGTCGACCTTGGTTTTTTCTTCCTCTTAGTTGGCGGCTCGTACGAAGCATTTGAATTCGCCATAGAATTTTTCATCGCCAAATCCTTCCAAGTTTCGTGAACCCGTTTGTATTTGTTCAAAGAATCCTCCATGTCCTGGTCCAGCAACCTCTCAAGTGCTGCGTTCTTGAAGATTGGTTTTCCATAATTAATTTTTTTATCCGTCGTCGTTGACAAATTTTCCGTCTCCTGATTTTCATCTCTACGTTCCAACGAGGTATTGGAACTAGTCATTGTTCCTGCTACGTTATTGACCGTCACTGGAATCATTTTTGGATTTTCTTCCTTCACAGACTCATCGATATTCTCCATGGCGTCCATTATTTCCTGGACGTTTTTCAAAAGACACTTGTTTCTCTCTAATTTATATTTCATTGATCTTGTCCTATTTAAAATTTCTGAGCTATTGACTTCTGACTTCATCTTATCGACTTCGTTACGACCAGGAAGGGTTTTAGACATTTTCGATCGATTTGTGAACGCAAATCGTACTTTCTGAACAGGTCCTATTTCCTGTTCCCGATTCAAAGTCAGTTTATTAATTTTCTTTGAATTCTCCTTGCTCTCAATCTTTCTTATCTTTCCCCTTGGTCCATGCTCCGATCTCTCCATCGTTTTCTGATTATCAGTTATCGTTAACTTTCGTGACCTATGACCCAACTTTTTCCTAGAGCCTGACGACTCTTCCGTCTCCTTCTTATCTGACGATTTTTTCTGTCTTTCGTACTCGCAGCTTGGTAACTCTGCAGAATTCGTTTTTACAGATAACAACTGGTCCATCATCTCTCTCATCTGTTTCAACTCCTCATGTTCATCCATTCGTTTCACAGAGTCCTTAATCGTATCTTTTTTTTCAATAAACTTGTCCTCGTCATCTTTTTCAAATTCCAGCATCCGATTTCCATCTTCAGTCTCACTCTCGTCAGATTTCATTTTCGATTTATCTTTCGAAACAGCATCATTATCGATCTTAATATTATTTCTTCTCTTAGTAAGCCTCTTAACGGATACTGGCTTTATGTATGTCCTCGTTGCTGAAATATCCTCATTTTCCTCATTTGAATTTCCCGCCATACCTATACCCGAACTCACTGATCTTATTATGGTATCAGAATCCCAAGTATCGTCGATCTTATCAATCTCTATGGAATTATCAATATTCATTCCTTCGGTTCCAGGAACGTCTTCTTCTATCATATAAAATTGCTGATCTACCGGTAAAGACTCCAGCCATCTTACAACTTGTATCGTGTTATCAGACTCGCTGTCAGATTCGCTATAGCTGTCCGATAAGACGGGTACGTGATTATCATCACTCCAGGAGATGTTCCTCTTCCCTGTCTTCGGTATACGATGACGGAAGTAAGTGCACTGAAAGTTATCACGTGACTGGATCATCCGCAACCCATAAGGATTCTCTGCTTCCGTCGATCCGATTTTCGGGGGATTCCCCATTGTCGAACCTTCTCCGGCGGCTCCTTGTCTGCCGGAATTCGCGAGCAAGACGGACTGCGCCATTCCAGGCGATCAGTATGGCAAGAAAGAATGCGAGATTATTTAATTGCTCGCGAACTAACATTAAATTATTTTTCAAAAATATATTCGAATCACTGTTGCAGGAATGATTTTTGTTTGGTTATAAAATTCTATTAGAATTTTCCATTGAATTTACGTGTTATTGCGTGCAAAACGGTTATTGAGAATTTTCGTAACTTTTTTTTTTTCATATTTATGGAAACATCCAATTCTATTGTTTTATTCGTATCGATACTGCAGCGAGTGATTTTATATTTGAGGTTATGGTTTACTTCTTTTTTTTTGTTTTTTTTAGGAACATCTTGATACTTTATTACCGGTACATTATTTTTGTAAGGTTAAATATAGATATTTAATGATAATTAAGAAATGTGTTGTGAATTCTGTTAGGAGGCAATTGGTAATTTGTCATTTTGTAAGACCCAATCCAACTGCATACATGTCTGTTATGTCGAGAAGAATTTTCTTCTTCTTTTGTGGATTCTTCTTTATCTGAGGACCTTGATTTTTGTTCTTTGTCGTTCCTGTGCCGCTTGGAGTTAGGAGAGACGGCAGTGGTGGCACCTCGACAGGAACTGTTCCATTTCTCTTATATTTATTAATAGCATCTCTCATGGCAGTGCTGATAATCTATATGAAATTATAATTTTTTAAATGATTTATGTAATCGAGTAATTCATACGTTAATATACCTTCTCTTCGTTTTGCTTAGCCTGAGACTTTTCAGATTTCAAAAGTACCGAACGGTCGTTTTGCTGTTGAAGCTTCATAATTTTCGAAATCAAACTTTGCCGCTCCGATGACGCATCTGATCTCGTATTCACAATGGCGGTGGCTGCGGTTCTGTTCTTGCTCTTAGTCTTTTGTCTGGGACTCTTAGAATTTGCAATTGGCTTAGAAGAGTTTTTCTTGATGAAAAAAAAAGCTTTGTCAGCTGTTACTCGTTGTCCGAATAAATTCCTCTTACCTGGTTCGATGCTGGTGATTTTATTTTTGTAATCTGTGACGTGATGGCAGTACTGGTACTGGTAGCAGTGGATTCATTTTTGACAGATACGAGTGACGTTTTTGATGACTTACAAGGTGCAGTAGCCGGTAAAGATTGTCGCATCTTAGGAGACTCCAGCTTGTAGCAGGTATAAAATTCTTGATCTAATTGAATTTCTAGTTCCTCTATCAAATCCACTATCACCGGTCCTATGTAGCTATGCACGGTTGATTTCTTTTTTGGCAAAGATATCTACAAAATTTTAACACCAGTATGTATCCGTGTGAAAATTATTTCTTCCCTGAGCAATAATTTTACCGGTGCCGATTTCGAAACTAGACTCAGCTTGGAATCCTGCGAGTTAGAATTGTGTTTCTTCTCACAAGCAGTTATTCTCGTTCCTTGCAGTGACAGTGCAGCACCCAAATATGGCTGACAGCTTGGCATCCTTTGTTTATAAGCCAACTCAAATTCACCAGTGTCCGCATTTTTATCCTCGCGAAAATCGATAACCACTGATAAAAATAATTCACAACAATTTTATAATTTTGCTTGTTAATATGAAAAATTATCTATTCACCTTTTATAGTGTCTTCCATAACCTGTCGACATAAACGCGTAGTCACACTGGTAGTGTAGTTCATGTCGGGATGACTGTTAATCTCGATCAGCCAAACAGAAAAATCTTCCATTACCATAAAATCAGCGCCATACAATTCAAAACTGTTTTTACGTCTGTCCATGGCTTCTTGACTAGCCAATAAGGAGCCGACCAAACCCTGTTTCATTCCTGGATAAATGAGCTCGTCCCAAGCGTCGTTATGACCCTGCGTTCTGTACAAAAATTGAAAAATTACAAATACGAAGAAAAGCCAAAATAAAATAACCAATCGAAAAATCCTGGAATCTTACTTCAGGAATTGCTTAAATGTTGTGGCGTCCCACATGTTATCCGACGGAAGCGCAGGATCTCTGTCGTTACTGTTTTTGTATTTGCACTGAATAGCATGATTGCACAAGTGAATGGATTCATGAAAATCCGTAAGACAAAATTTTTGCGAGCAAAACCTTAGGTAGCTTTCCCTGAAAATAATAAAAATATTTAATATAATATTTGACATCTGACAACAACATATTGAATTGCCTGATATTTCTCAATCAAAAAGTGCCAATGTATATTCCTGCAGTATAGCAACGATCAAGTCTACAATAATGAAGTTGGTTTAAGATTGATTAAATTATTAAATAATTTATAGCGAACAAAACCGCGCACGAATAGTCCGAGTTCTAAAAATAATTGCTTATTTGATTATTTTTATTTACTGCCAATTCGTGACAGTTATTTTAGATCTAGTACAAGCATAATACATTTTCCTCAATCAGCTTTACCATTAGGCTAATTACCACCCAAGGTTATATTTAGCGAATTATTATAATTAGCTGTACTCTGTCAGAAGGATATTCTATTTATAAACCGAACAAAACGAACCCTTCTACAAGGGATGGTAATGTAGTGACCTACCTGTACATCCACAGAGTTAAGGGTTGTGCACACGACACAATGAACCACTGCCTGATGTCAAATTTAGTACTGTACACCAAGAATGGTCGTTCTGTTAAGTAAGAAAAATGAGTAATTTATTAACATAATTATATTATAAAATAAAGTATTGAAAAAAAATTACCAATATATTTCTGGACCACATAACGGGTGTCTGATTTATTAGCTGGATTAACTTTAGCCACTACATCCTCAAGTCTGTTCATGAGAGTAATTCCACGACCTCTACTTTTATTTCCAGGTTTTAAAATCCAAACGTTAGCGATACCATCCATGTCCAATTGCGGCCAGTACTTCCGGATCCTCTTGAGGATGTGCCTCGAGGCCAGAAAGTATTTCTGAAGGAAGTCAGTGAAATGTAAAAAGTCCAAAGTGTCTTCCAGGATGTTTGGAACACCCTGTACACGCACTAGTTGTCTAACTCACATGAAAAGGTACGTTGTTTCTAACAAATACAGCTTGACCCTGAATGATCTTGTAATACCAGCAGATAAATTGATCCCATTGATGGGACCAGACCTTCTCAACTTCCTGATCGATATCCTCGTGCGATTGGGCACCGATATAGTCGCTGCAACGTCTAATAGCAAAATCTAATGCTTTCAGAGGAATTGTACCGGTCGGTGACCTGGTTGCGTTTTCGCCCTCGCTGTTGATCTTGTCTACGAGCCACTTGAGTAAGCTGAGACACGCAGTGAACCTGACGGAATTTGTATTAGAGTCTAGAAGTTATCAGAAGGGACTAAAAAACCCATTTTGGTTCACGCGATAAGGCGACGAAATTATAAGAAATTTCTTAACCATTATATGAAACCAGCTCTGATCGATTTCACAAACAGAGGTGATGTCTGATCTTACCGGAAGTCTTCGACGAAGGCGTGCATTTGATCACCCTGACATATGTTGTAGCAGCGTGGAAATAACGTGTTGGCAACGCCAGCTTCGTAGTACCAATGCATTTGTCTGACATTTGAACAAAGGCCCACCTGAGGAATTGATTTTTGTAAGAATAATTTATAAACATTTATCTGAATCCATGATCATTTTTACCTTGGAGGTGAAGCCAGCTCGACAGAATCTATTGAAGATGGTAGTTTTGTTATCCTGGGTTGGCCATCCTGGCCACTCCGAGCCAGTGTTCCAAAGGAAGTCGACAGTGTGGTTGCTCAGCATTTTTGAAATGAGTTGACGCTCACTTTGCAGATCCTTGAGGTCACCTATGCCAGCTAGTAGAGCTACTGGGCTTGAATCGACAGTCATATGCTGATCAGCTATTAGTTTTGTGATTTATTAATTATTAGTATTGGTATATCAATATAAGGTAATTATATCTAATAGTCTAATTAAAGTATATCTAATAGTCTCTGATTGATACCGTTGGTAATTTTCTTATAGAATTTCTCGCACCATCCTCTCTTCAACATGCATTCTCGAACCACGCGTGATCTTCCGTATATCATAAAAGTACGATGAGCAGCAATTGCATCTTTGACTATTCGTTTGATACGAAGAAATCTTTCTTGTAACGTGGGTGGTAGGACTGAGTTTAATTCGTTGCCGCCTGCCTTGGAGGAGACGGTGTCACAGCCTTGAAAGAAAATGTACGGTTTGTCATAGTAAGGAGGGTTGCGACTATTTTTCATTCAATAAATTTACCAACCATTTTCAGATTTCAAAATGGAACCAGTATCCCTGGCGATCGTAATGGATTTCTCGGATATATCCAAAGTCTCATCCTTGCTCTGGTCGTTCTCAATTTTCTCCATTTTTTCCGCATCTTGGGACCCAGGACTCTCCGATTCCGCATCGTTCACGTTCATGTGGTGCAGGTTTTACCTGTCCTGTATCTTGACTACGTGGACGTCTATTAAGAATTAAGTTTCATTTCTTCACGAGATTTGATCAAGGTCCACCTGGTTAGACGAATCTAAAAATTAGCTAATAAAAGTCTGAGGAAGTCATTTTGATTTTTAAAAAAAATTATAACCAGGTCAAGTTCGACAAGAAGTCAATAAAATCGTATCTCAGGACAACTGAAAACCTTGACCTCGATTTTTCAACGAGCCCGACCCTTCGAAATCGATAATTACCGATCACCCATCCGTTCCTATACCTGTTGAGCAACTTATACATTTCATCAATAGTACTCCATTTTACTTCTATACGGTATAAAAGAATTCCTTTTGAATTTCCTATACTCAGACTAAGACCCCAGTCTTCGCACCGTAGCTCCTGGAGTTAAAGTTCCAAATAAATCAATCGACCGTAATCCGATCCCATTATAGTTTAATTATCGAACACTGATAGACCGCCACCCGCGATATCCGTCCCTTCCATAAAACTTTTTAATTATCTCCTAAAACCCATGAGAACTCCAAATAAAACTTCGGTTCATTTATTTCGTAATAAAGGAAACCCGTGAGCGCCGCCATCAAGTGTTAGCGGCGATATCTTAGGTATGACCCAGGTCAAAATGCTGAACCGTCACCATAAGGGTGGAAGCGATGGCTCGCGGGTGGCGTTCGCCAGCAAACTGATCGGTGGTTCCGCATTTCAACGGTAAACCGCGTACAGGGACCATGTGTCGGTGTTTGGACTCCGGAATTCCGCAGGCGCGGAGGAGCAGGGCCGAGCGACTCCAGGGGTTGGATTGAAGAAGGTGGGCAGGGTGGCTCGGGATAAGATCGAGGGGGTGTTTTCATGGAGTTAGTGGGTCGGCGGTGACGCGAGGGGTTCGAGGCTTACGAGCGGCGTACCAGGCACCTTCCTAGTCTCCGTTGGGTTACCCTCACACATGCCCAAGAATCTAGGTAAGAGCGTCAACGCAATCGGGGTTAATCAACTATCCGCTATCTTCGACTTGCATTCTCTGACCCACTTAGAAATTAGCCAGGCGATGGTTATGCATTACCCTTGTTAGCTAATTGCCCCCCCCCCAGTAATTTATGTTTGACCCGGAGAACTTTGAATTGGGTCTGAAAATTCTTTGGCGAAGAAGAAATTACAGGGGGCATCGACGCACGAGTTACGTGTTTGAAAATAGGTTATGCTACGTTTTGGATGGATGGATCGTGGGTATGACGGCTGTTTAGCTATTTAGCTTGTGACTCGTATTTTGCGTTTAGAAATTCTATTTCTCGGATGCGTGATCGTGTGTGAATGATTTTGGTTTATTTATGGAAAATTGATTTATGCATGTACTGTCTCTGGTGGTCGGGTGCGCGGGAATAACACGGAGCTTGTCATTTGAATTACTGTCGTTTACGTAAGGCTCTATGTTAATTTATACAAATGAGCTTGTACGACTGGTGCCATATCACTGGCTGATAAGCTGAATTGTATATGTTGTTATTAAATTGTCAGGTTTATCAATGTTTTAGAAATACTGTATGATTTGTTGCTTTTTAAGGATCTTGATAAGGTGCTGATGGATTTATAATGGGTTAATTATGTTGATAATGGGTTAAATGTTCGACTGACCATCGGAAGGGACTATTGAGAGTCTGGATGAATTTTGAACTGTCAAAGGATTATGGGATCTTGTAACACGTACTGGTTTTACAATAATTTTCTTATACTTTAATCGGCATATTTGACAATATTTTATTTATAATACTAGAATATTGAAAATGTACAAAAACTGTATTAATCTCGAAAAACGTATTACCCAAATGATAAACATGTCACTGTCTCTGATTCAGTCGTGACTAATTTCACGGATAGCATATATTTAAGGTTAGTTAATTGAAGACTTATAAACTGCATTAAATTAGCAATTGTTTCATATTGCAGTTTGATTTCTCCATGGAGCGTCACGGAAGTACAGCAACTCTTTAAACGTGAAATTGGAATAAATTAGATAACGTCCGAGTGTCTTATCGTTGCAAGATTGCGGCATGCAAATTTTCGTATCCGATGAGCTAAAAATGACAAGAGACTTTCGTTCACGGTCGATTTCAAAAGTAGCGCCACTGTACCCACCCTAAATCCTGGATGGCTAGTATAGGTTAAACACGGCTGGTCAACTCTAGAGTGACGTGATACGAAGCAACTGTACGATCGATTTTCATTTCATTCTGCGAAAGAACGCTATACAGTGTGGGCTTGGTTGGAAAGTACATTAGTTCAAAATGGCAAGTTTAGTACGAAAGGCGGCGCTACTGCTATTTACTGAAGGATGCGTGGAAGAGTATTTTGAAAAATTTAATTTTCTTCATGGTACGTACTACGGGGATAGATAAATGTTATTTATTCTTAAAGCGACCATAGAATCATGTATTCTTGAGAGATTGGTGAAGATCTTTTTTTTTTTTTTATTTAAGGCAGCACTATTTTTCTGCCATTGTTGCTGTGTTCTATGACGTTGGACACGTGGCATCCCGAATTTCGGCGGCCAAATACAATATTGATCTTAAAAACTTACTGGGAATATTCATTTTTTGCATTTAAAAGTTTTTAGAGATTATGTCATCAAAGGATTTTCGTATCATCGATACGAATTTGATATTGCTTGTATAGACAAGATGTTGGAGTACTGATAAGATACAGATACAGAATTTATTATGTTATGGAGATTTTGTAAATACTTGTTTTTTTTTTTTTTAATAAGCTTCAGTTTGTTCATTTATCCGAATGTGGATGTTGATAAATGTTGGTCGTTTTTTTTTTTATTAAATTTGTGTAATAATGCTTATATTTATAATTAATGTTTAATTGTTCTTATTCTAGGTGAATGCTTCAAGGCAACTCTTAGCAAGGGTCTAGGCTTAGGTATCATAGCGGGTTCCCTATTAGGTTTGCATTTGCAACTACTATTATTTTGCATATGTGCATTACTAATGATTGTATTAACATAGGAATTGTCTATTTACAGTGAAATTACCACAGATTTTAAAACTTGTGAAAAACAAAAGTGGCGAAGGCATAAACATTATCAGTGTATTTTTGGACTTGTTTGCAATCACTGCGACAGCGTCTTATAGTTTTGTCAGTAAATTTCCTTTTAGGTAATATTTTGAAAAGTCTTATCACAAATTCATTTAAAGAGAAATATTATTATTATGACTTATTTCAGCTCTTGGGGTGATGGAGTATTTCTCGGTGCTCAAACTGCAGCCATTGCTGCTTTAGTATTGCATTATAGTGGGAATACTACAAAAGCAACTGCCTTTATTGCTGCGTACATATCAATTATTACTGCTGTAATAATTGGACTTGTTCCAGTAGATGTACTGTGGACTTGCCAAGCATTAAATGTTCCCATTTTACTTACCGGCAAGGTATTGTATGAATTTTCTTAAATTCTATTGGCTTCGTATATAGATCATTTACGTATTTTTATCGATTATCATATACAATCCACTGAGCACGACCTTCTGGATCGTAAATAAATTCAATAAAAAAGTATCGAACAAGAATCAAGATCCATGAAATCATGTTCAGTGAATTGTATCGATGGCCATCTGGTATAGTTTCTATTGTGGTACAGTCTCTTGATTACGTATAAGTTGCTAGTATAACAGTAATTTTTTTATAGAAGATTTAATTGTTATTTTCAGCTTATACAAGCCTATACCAATTATTCGAATGGTAGTACGGGACAACTATCAGCTGCTACCTGTTTCATGCTGTTCTTTGGTTCACTAGCCAGAATATTTACTTCTATTCAAGAAACTGGAGACACGATAATTATTGTTACTTATATTGTTGCGACTTCCGCCAATGCTCTGATAGCTTCACAGCTCATATACTATTGGAATGTTGTACCAAAAGCAGCTAAGGACTCCAAAAAGAAGAAGCAATAAAGTTGAACGATTATCAATTTAACATATTATCTTCCAGACAGATTTAATGTAATTATAGCATAGACCATACGGTTTTAATGAATCGGTAGGCCTGCTCTTTCAGGGCGCCGTTGATGGTTAATTGTAAATACTAAATAGATAAGAACGTTTCTAGAAAAGAGAATATACAATACCCCAATATTATAAAGAGAGACTGAGGATTCAATAGCGTTCTTTATTAATCTTTTTAGTAAAATTCTTCCATTAAATTATGATTCCAAAGAAGATTTTTATCTCTCTCACGAATATAATATACGATTTTTTCCTTTGCTGATTTGACGAGAGTACTGAAACTTTGCTTTAAGAAAAAATTTCATCACCTGTATAAGAGACTAAGTTTTGAGATTCCAAAAAAGAATCTAATAAAAGATTTTCTAAATAACTAATTGTCTTTCAAAAAAAAAATCCGCATAAAGATGTCTCTCTTTCACCATCCGTTAATGTTGAAGTTACTATAGAAACAACGTTTTCAAAGGTACCGAGTCACCGGAAGTACCGGCCGGCGACATTTTAATCGATGAAAGTAATTCCCAAAGTGTCCGGCTGCGCAGAGGTCGCTATCGACATACCTCGTTTCCGTTTTACACACTGGCGCCGTGACTCATGCAACGTACGACTCGCCGAAAGCTTAGTCGTTTATCGCCGAGGATGGCTGCATACTGACTGTGTTTTTATAGTGTGAATCGTGTGGAAGAGACGAGATATTAATCCA
>JARPRH010000114.1:162513-180049 GCA_031763665.1 Calameuta haemorrhoidalis | reverse complement strand
AACCGTCATTAATTGTACGAGGCTAAAGAGACGGTCCGTAATGAGCCGACGGACGTCTTCCCAAGCGCGAAGACGCTCCCGCCGGTAGAGATGCTGCGGTTGAGACGGTGACGAGAGAGAGAGAGAGAGATAGAGAGAGAGAGAGGCCAGTGACTGCTGAAAACCAAAGAATAAGAATACGAGGACTCTCCTCGTGCCCTTACACCAGGATTCCTCCTGTCCTTGCTCTTTGGTTTGGGTTTCATCTCAGGGTCGGTCGGCACCATCATCGCCATCTTGGACCGTCAAGAGCCTCGTTAGAATCTCTTACTTATTACTGAGATAATTTTACTTCTACGGTATTAACCATTTTTTTTTTGTCCTGGTACCAACCCTGGGTAAGGGGTACCAACCCCCCTGGCGTTGGGGGTAAGAAGGTTTGTACGCTGATACAAAGTAAAACTGCCATTCCCAGGTTTCTTACTTTGTTCAGCCTTTCGCTGACTCGAGTTAACCCTTCATTGAGTATATATATATATACCCTGTTAACAACCCTTTTGGATTATACCGTAAAAGTTACGGGTGTGTATGGTTATTATAAATATTACGTAACAGAATATTACGGAAGTAAAGAGAATCGAGGGGGATGAATGGGGATGAAAAAAAGATCGTGGAAGCTAAGAGACGGGAGTCGTCGATCTGATCTTTTTTCTTTTTTTTTGTATCGCGTGCATCAGGTTTATGACGATCGCTTGACAATGCACGGATAATCCTATATTTTCGTGGACAATAAAGTCTTCGGGTCGGCTCGGAGTGAAATAGTTAAGAGTCCCTGGGACATGCGGATGGACAGGTACGTCACGGACCTGCGTATTGCAGACGTATAGGCTGGCGTCAAGGATGAAAACGGGAATCCGACGTTCCTTGGGGTGAAATAACCTTTGGGATACGAATTCGTGCGCTCGTCTCTACCGTCAGGACATTTCAGAGCTTCTACTCGAGTCTGCACAATGCCGAGCAGTTGCTCCAGCTGTCAATCCGTGGATGCTGCACCGGAGCCGGGAGGGCAGGACCAGAACCCACCCTTCTTTCCTTGGCGCGCCGTTTTTATTGACTTCGGGAACCCCTCGACCCCTTCGGGTTGCGTTATAATTGTTTTCGAAAATCCCGCCAGAGGGCGAGCCCGAATCCTCGACGTCCATTTTTCTCTACGACTTCTCGGTTGTCCTTGCGGGCACGTCGCCTTGGGATTTAACGAGGACGAGATATAACGTGTCCTTTTTTTTTTCTTTCTGACAGAGACGCCTCGCTTCTCACGTGTACTTCGGAGACACACGGTACCTGCTGTGTATTTATTGTATACCCGTGTATACATGTGGGTGGTTGGTGGGTATTATTACAGCGTAGTCGAGGACGCGGGGCGTCTCGCGTTTTAATTTTTTTCTTCCTCCTTTTCCCTCTCCTACGCCATTTCAACCCGCGACCCCTCCCGTCCTGCCGGTAACCACCGGCGGTGGTAAGTTTTTTTTTCCGCGAAAACACTGGCTTTTGTGGCGAACTCCATTTGCCAGAACGCCATCGAAAAGTAGTGAAGTGCCGTCGAGTGGGATTCCACAATGGCGTCGTTAGACCTTATCCGCAAACCGGCGACAACTCTTTCCCCGCTAGCTGGGGCTGAGCTTGCTCGCGGGTACCGCCGGAGGTGGTACTGCCAAGGGGGTGGTGACTTGCTGGGGAGCACTGCCAAGTGTCATTCAATTGCATATCCCAATTAAATAACAGGCAAAAGGGCGACGTAGCGTCGTGGAGCGTCCCGACGCCCCTAATTGCGAATAAAAAGAAAAAAATGAGAGAAATAAACACTCGTCGCGCCGAGCCGGGACGGTCCTCTCCCTATGACTACCAACTCAGCCTGCCTACGTGAACCGACTTCTCATACAGTTACCTACCCTGTTATTCGTACCTACCCCCTGTTAAGGGTTGGCGAGTGTCGCGAGTTCGTAATTACACCAGGAACTCATCACCGAGGTCAGACCACGTGTTCGATCGCTCCGTGGATCATCCACCCTAAAATTGATCCAAGGCAGGAAGCGTCGGTACCTGGGTGATAAAATTTACTTAGCCGAAGTCAAGTCAAGAATTAGGTATATAGGGGGGGTCGAATAATAGGGGTAACTTTGACGTGTTGAACGAACCGAATAACACGGGCGAGTTCGCATCAAGACTATCGCCTTTCATTGGTCCCGTCCATAGGGGGTGGTTTCTGGTCTTGCGGGGGTGACGTCTCTCTTGATAGTGGGCTTTACGTGGCTGATATTAAAAGTAACGTAATTAGCACAGGCAAACGAACTAATTACCAGAATGCGAACGTAGAGCCTGACAAAGAGGCCTGCTGGCTGAGGTTGCGCGCTGGATCCTCCCAGTGGGTACCGGAAGAGCGAGAGAGAGAGAGAGAGACTCGCGAAAAGCGTGTACAAGCAAGAGACAACACGGCAAGAGTCACGGGATGCTAGCGTCGACGACGCCTAACGACGCCCAACGACGCCTAGTCGGCATCTGGTCCCGCGCCACGCGCTTTTCCCAGACACAAACGACTCTTCCAAGAATCGAAATGCTAATTAACGGCTCGACGAGACTTAAAAAAGAAAAAGAAAAAAAAAGAGAGAAAAGAGTGACAACCAAGAGAAGACCCTTCCTGTCTCTCGTCCCGCTGCCATCCCGTTGTCCTGCCCTTCCCGAACGACGTTCCCTGGAAACGAGATATTCAGGAAGATCCGGACGCCATTTCTCACGGTACAGTCGCCCAAGGTAAAATCTCCCTCCCACTACCCCCCCCTAGTCACATCATCTTCAGCTACAAACTGTCTGACCGTTCATTTGTCTAATGAGTTGCGTAACTATAGTCGTTGAAAAATTTTCAAAAAATCCCCAAGACTCTAACCCACGTCAATTAATTTCTCTCTACCCCTTTCAAAATTGCACTTTAATTAATTTCGATGATCTCCGTTCATCGAATCCGTAATTTTTAATTTTCATCCTAAATTTCTTTTTATTCGATTATTTCTTATTGTCAACTTTCAATATCCCTTCTGTGACATTCTCGTCGGAAAACTTAATAAGGCACCCCTTATGCTTACGGCACTGTCGAGAGTACGGGAAGCGCGTCGGCGAAAGGGACGCGGATGGCAAAATGGAAACGCCGTAATTAGTATGCGCGTCCGCACGTACGGTTCCGCACGCTACGTGACACCTCCTCGCCCCCTCTTCCGCCCCTCCGCCCCCACGTAAACCAGAGACTAGGGGAGTGTTGCAATTCGCACTTACATTTCGCCAAGTGTGTTCAACGACACACACGTCACACATGTTAAGCATCCCAGTGACAAAACACGACTACCAACTTAATTTTACATCACTACCACAACCGTGAGTCCTTAGCCACGTCGGTGACTTCAGTAGCGGCAGTCAGGCATCCCCTCGGCCCCAGCCGTGACTCCGACGCACGGCGTCGTGAACACGGCAAATGCGTCGCGACGCAGAAGTGTCGCCCTTCGCACTCGCGTATAAACCGGAACCGCTCTGGTACCGGGACCCACTCCTTTTTTTCTCTTACATTCTTTTTTTTTTTTTTTTAATTCTACATACTAATAAAGCAGTGGAGAGGCGGCCGAGCCACGTGCGCACATACGTGCACATATGCTTGGCCTTGCGTAACACGTATACTGGAGTGGCATACTTCGCGTAATTATCATTCGAGAACATATAGTTACGTATGGGAAATTTGGATAGTCTGGTGCGAGATGGGAATAGAAAAGTGAAATAAGGGATTGTACGGGGCGACGATGGGTGAACCAGGTGTTGATACGTTACTGGTAATTGGATGGGACCGCTTGAAAGGTATAGCTACTACGTGCATATGGGTATTATTAAAAAATGACACGTGATAAATTCTTTGAGTCGTATATACATATACACCATATATATATATATATATACATATATAACACTATAAATTTTATCCTAGAAATATTTTTGTCCCTTATTATTCCTTCAGGTGAATTTTATTTTTATCCCTGGCAAAGGTACAGCGGGAATTACGCGTCGAAATAAATTCTTGTTTCTATGGCGGCTGCACGGGGAGGCGCGCCATGGGATTGCGACAATCAGCCGTAAATTAGCCCCTGAGCTAATTATCCAACGAGGACAAACCGCCCTCCTCCCCCCTCCCCCTACCCCTCCCCTCCACCCTTCGCCGCATAGTAATAATCCCGTAATAACCATACGGACGTCGAAGCGTGCGATCCTTTTAAAGGGCGCGTTTTCAAACAGTTCGCTTTGGCTTTTCTCAGCGTGACGAAGCGCGTCGCGACGGCCTCTGTGTCGTCTGCTCGTTTGCCGGCTACGAGAACGTAACTCACGGGGGGGTGCGATAAGTGTCGCGAAATTCCAATGTGGATCAAACGTAAGGCTCGTCCTGACGTTTGTCGCTGTCGCCGGGATGAGTATACTCGACGCGTCCTTAAAAATAAAAACCATAAAAGTACAAGAGCAAAGCTGTGTAACGCGCACATGTGTACTCGGCTTATGACATATGGGATATGCATGAGAGATAAGTAGGTACCTACGTATATATGCTGTATGCATAGTAGCTATGATGAAGTAGCAATTCTATATATACATATATGCTATACACGGTAGACACATAGAAACTGCCTTTGGTCGCTAGTTACGTTCGCGTTGATACTTAACTTCAACTTTGAGTTTTATTTGTTTCCAACGTAGATATGACAAGTCGCCTCGCGGCTTGATCTCATGAAAACTCGACACGTCCGCGACGGGTGCAGCGATGGTCGTCCGCGTGCGTACGGCCCTGCCGGCTTGAAAATTAAAACCATAATTCATGGTGTTTTTAGTTTAATGAGAACGCTCCGTCACGCCACGTGCATCTTCTCAGGGCGCCTTACACCGACGCGAAAATGCCGTGTAACGGCTTTACAACCCAATCCTCCCTCTTCTCTCCCCCTTCACCTGACACCCTCCCACGTGTACATGTACGCGCTATTGATTCCGCGATCGAACACATCGGAGGGATGTGCATATGCTTTTCATCCCCCTCGATACAAAGTGTAAACCCGCCCTTAAGAGCATCGCGTCGCTATCGGAAAGAAAAAAGGAAAAGGTAGACGCGCGAAATTGATTTACTCTTGTAAAAAAAGAGAAAAAAAATTATCCTCAAAATTCTAGAGTAAGGGTGAATTTACATGGGTGCCCGAGGGACGTCCAAGACCGTGCTGGGTCTCTATCCGTCAGTGATTCGTGAAGTGTCACGTGAATAAGTGGCATGGGCCGCTGCATGAAAACTACAGTAAGACAACGGTACGGCGACACCCCCGTACTACTTGTTGTTAATCGTTCGTTGCACCCTTTCAGAGGGCGCAAGCCGTGACTGGGCTGCAGTAGGGTAGCCGTGTTTCCTGGACCGTAGCTTTTGTCCATTAGCCTCGTCGCCGAGGAAGTCGACGATGACGATGATGTCGTCGCTCAAGATGGGAGGCATCGGGTGGTTTTCATTGGCGCGATTCTAGTATAAAAATGTCACCTGTGCCTCGAAGAATCCGGATAATGAGGTCGTCCATGTATAAACTCACAAGCCAGTTCTTCCGGTCTCTCTCTCTCTCTCTCTCTCTAGAATTTCCCTATTCTCCGTATTTCCACGCTTCTCGCTCTCTCTCGTTACACGTCACTCGTCGTCTCTGTGTTCCTTCGGGCAGGGCCGTACATACCGTGCTAGACCTGAATGGGCCCTGCGCATCGTGTCCCATCTTTTATATTCCTTTCTTTTCTGTAATCCCAGTCGGTTTTCGCGCCGGTTGAAGGCGCCTTTCCAATGAGGGCAATACGCGACATTGCCGGGGCTTGTTAGCGGGATTGTAAGTAGACACTTTCTAGGTAATAAGAGGAGAAATGTACGTTATATCCAGAAGAAAATTGCAGCCGTGCATGAGGAATCGAAAATCTTGACTGAAAACAATGAGTCTAGGTGAATAAGAATTGTGTGTCTTTTTCTTCCGTTTTTCACTTTCTTTTCTGTTTTTCGACCTAAGATTTCATCGCTGCGAGAAATATTCATTGTTCTTCGTGAAACATCGATTCTGCGATACTTCTGGGTCAAATCTTTGATTTTCACGTGTGGACCAGGTAGACCCATAAGGGCTGTATCGTTCTTATGGGGTTTACACATATGTATATACACACATACGTATCTACATACAAACAGTACTGCACCTTATCGGGCTGTACGAAAAATCTATTTCTAGAATAAGAGAAACGAAACGCGTGCTAGAGCGCAAGAGAAAGAGAGAAAGACTGAGGAAAAAAGAGAGCCAACATGGCACCGAGAATTATTTTCAGAGTACCTCATTAAATATAATTTTTGTGGGTACCGCTGAAACGGTCGCACAAAGGGTCACGGGACCAAGGAAATGGGCGGCACCGCACGGCCTTAACTCTCCGTTGCGAAACGGTTCGCCGTCTCTTTCTAGCATCAAAATTTTCATTTTCACTTCTTTTCTTTGAATCTCAGTGTCGCGCTCTGGTTAAATTTCTTTTTTTACCGATTTACAGGTAAATTTATAATTCATCCAAAACGTTCTCACCCACGGTCTGACCTGTACTCTGACCCCGTGAACCGCTTTTGGGTTCGGTCATTTTGTCTTGTTCCAATTTTTTTTTTTCATTTTTTTTTCGCATTCAATATCTCTGCAATCATTCCGTCGGATCCCGTTATCTTTTCCGAAATAGCAGAATATCACGAGAACGAAATTTCGCGAGGCTTCGTAATACTCGATGTGAAAATTACCTCGTTGGCAACGATTAATTTAATCGCGTATCTCGAGATGCCGCAATTAAACACTTGCGCGGTCGATTGTTCCTGCAATTAAGGGGCTTATGATATCGTTGTAACTGCAACGATTAGCCAGCCCGTAGGAAGTGCACTCTTACCACGGAAGACAGTGGTTAGGGTACAGTGGATGGCCAGACAGTTTGAAAAATAATAACAACAACAATAATAATGATAAAATCTGTTGGATCTTATAAATGGGAATGAGGAGATTGATTTTTTAAGGGTAAATAAATATTTTATAGTAATAATAATAATAATATTGAACTTCTTTAAAAAACATGATTTTATCACCAGGCAGATTAATTTAATTCGTATCTAATGGTAATACGTTTCTCGACAGTTGGTAACGGTGTACGAATGATCATTGGATTAATTAATGTAATTAATGCTCATTGTGTCTTATCGATAATGATTTCTTGGAAATCCTTAGCTACTAACTCTCCCACGTTTCACGTCCTTTCCCTATGCTTTGCCCTTTCACCTCTGCGTCTCCTACTTTCCTACCTCCTTCGCCACCCATCTCTCTTCTTCTCTCCTTCTGTCTCTCTCTCTCTCTCCTTCTCTCTCTCTCTCTTTCTCTCTCTCGTTGCCTCATTCTCTGCCAAGCTCCACCGGCAGACCCTTTCTTAGCCCCGACGACACTCCGGCATTCGAGCCGGCCAGGGTTTCTGGGATATTCGGTAGTAAGGAGTAGAGAAGTGCGAGAGAGCCAAGAAGAGAGTAAGAGAGAGAGAGAGAGAGCGAGAGAGAGAGAGAGAGAGAGAAAGAGAGAGAGAGAGAGAGAGAATATGGTAGGGTCGCAGAGCCAAGCCAAGCCCGAGGGGTTTACGAACACAATAGTTTGAAATATTCGAGCGCCGGCAAGAAGTTGCCCCCGCGTCGGTAATTAACGAGTTAAAGTTTGGCGTCGCGACGCTCTCTGCGCTGCCATAAGACTCTGGCATCCATTAGCCGAGTGCCTAGGACGGAACTCCTTTTGGCCGCCAAGAAAACAGACATTCTCCTTCCTGCCTGGGTATACCTACGCGTCTTAGAACTCCGTCCCACCCTTCACCCCCTCAATACTTAAAGGCTGTATTTCCACCGAACGTTCTCAAAATCCCTTCGACCCCTTTTCCCTGGTTTCAGTCACGTGATATTTGCCACCGTACTAACAGTCACCGTCTCGCTACTGGTTTGTATTTTTTTTGTTAATTTCAATTTTTTTTTGCAAATTTCCATTTACCCACAATCTCGCTTTTCGTTCGTGCCATCTACAGGCGTACCAACCTCACAGCCTCTTCGCATGGACGGCAAATTATTTTCTGGTTGCCGTACCGACGCGGACAACGTTAAATTCGCCTGAAATACAAACAGCCCGGGGGGACTTTATATTTCAAGAGATACGTCCCTGGTAACGACTCGGCCGAGCGAATCGTCAGAAACGGTTTAAAAGTTTGGCTGGGAAATTCGAGTTTTTGGGGGAGACGATTACAGGAACGAAGACGAGACTTTGGCGCGACTTGTGTATATGCTGCGGAGTGAGGGGTGGAAAAAAATATCGAGGAAAAGAAGTATAACAAGACGGGGGTAGAGAGGGAGGAGGCTAGGGGTTGAAAGATGCTAAAAGTCTTGACGCGTAATAAGGGATCCGATCGGCCGTAAGTAACGTAACGATTCGAGCGTTAACGCTTACGACTTTTGAATCGACTGGCTTGAAATTGTCAGAAGTGAGAATTCACGATCCAGATGTCTGACGGTGGCAAATTAGTGAAATGGAGCATCCCCTTTTGGTAGTCCGTATTGTGTGTATCAGAGGTCCCCCCCTGACCCCTCTAACCCTTTTACAGACAAATTGACAAACTTTGACTTTGCACAAAATGTGTATCGAAAATGGACACGTTGGTTCGACCAAAATTACCCGGCAGTAATTAAATCGTCAAAATTACCCTTAATATTGAAATCGAAAAAAAATTTCAAAAATCCCCTCTCGACCCCACCATATTCATAGTCGCGTAATACACCGGAAACGAAAGTGGTACCAATTAGGGTCGTTAGAAAAAATGTCAAAAATTGTGTGAAGTAAAAAAAAAATAAAAATAAAATAAATCTTGTCACCTGTCTACGGGTACCTATTGTTACAGTCTTGTACTCGGTTGTTCCGGCTGAGCAGTTAGCCAGACTAGCAATGAACAAAGGAACAAGAGCTCAATGACCGAGTCATTGAATATTCGAGGAGCAGATCCTTGAACCCCAGCGAGATAGACAGACGGGGACAGTGGGTAAGAGTGAGTGCGCGAAGTGATAGTCAGTAATGGGGATGATGACAGGTCGAGATGTCATCTAAATTATGATAATTACTGTCAAACGTAAAAGTTGTTGTTATTATCGGTTAATTACAAAAAAAAAAGTTTCACTACCACTTTGTGAAACCACCTTTAAGATTCCTCTACTGGTACCCTGACCTCATGCGGGGTCAATGAATTTTTAAGGATCGAATGATCGTTCGGGATCGTGATTCATGAATTCATCCATTCGGAACCATTCGGGACCATTCGGAATCATTCGGATTGGCTGCAATTAACTATCATGGACCACGCGGGTTCGTTAAAGGATTCAAAGTACACCAAGGCATGATGGTCCCACAAAACTGGTCCCAGCTGATTTCTAAAGGAAACGTCAGTGAACGTCGCGCTGGTCCAGCTGTTATTAAAAATAGTGATATTAGAATTCTGACGGACTTTATTATCTCCTCTCTCTCTCACACACACTCTCTCCACGAGACAAATGAATTCTTCTCCGCGGGACACTTTGCCGCTGATAAGCCGTTTCCTTAGAATTTCTCGATTAAAAGGTCGCACCCTATGCAACTCGGGATTCTAGGGGATGATATTTATGTATTCAAATCCCATCAGATCGAGTGGGACGTTTGTTGGCTCTTCTAATAGAACCGTTTATTCTCGCATTAGCATATGCACACAGGGTGGCTTCTCCACTTCACCCTGCTGCTGTCTTTACTCCCCACTTCAGCAGACCCACCGGCGAATACATGATACGACCAATGACTACAGCCCACGTTCCACAGACTGTACTTGGACAAAAATATTTTTTTTCCCTAATATCCAAAAAAAAAATATGCAGGATATATTAGGTGCAGTAAGTTCATTGAAATCAGTGAGGAATGTACCGATGAAATGTAACCGGATCCCATAAGGCAATTAGTTATCGCGTTTATTGATATGGGTATTGATAATACTAGGGTCTGGCTTCTATATGTATTATATATATATATATATATATATATATATATATATAAAAGCGGTAACCAGGGAGATATCAATCCTGATGAAATAGAGTCGGTGACTGGATATAGGACTGAGAATACGAGAGATACTCCCGGTAAACAAACTGTCTGAAACACACCGGGTGCTCCATTCCATTCGAGAAGCTGGAAGGCCGCCCCCACGTTCTCTCGACGGCATTATCTCGGTACATATTTAAGTGCATGACGTGAAGACTGGCCTCACTCACTCACACTCTGCCACCCTCTATCATGCTACCCTTAGTGGTGGTAGCAGTAAGGGAGGAGTGTAGGGGAGGGGAGGGTAGGAGGGGGGTGGCAGTAGTTGTCGTCAGGGTAAGTCCTCACCTCGTCTCCCCCCTCTTCCCCATACCAGAGCACTAGCCAGCTTGGTAGCCCCTCGCGAATCCAGCCACTGCTGCCATCCCTCTGGAAAAGGGGGGGAAGCAGCGGTACCCGACGAAGCTCCTAGAAGTCCTCATTTCCCGGCGGCTGTCAGACGCAGCCCTGGGCGGGTCATCAGATAGTGCAGCCCGGATAATACCGAACAGAATACACACACTAGGAATACGCTACGCCCCGAGAACCAGCAGCCGTTCCTCGTTCCGGTAGTCTCTTCGTCGTTCACCAGGTCGCACTGGTGTTCTAGGTAGATATAGGACCTAGGTCCATCCGCGGCTGGTACCCAGTTCAGACGTAGACCCCAACGTGACCAGGATCCACGTGTCTCCGTGATCACATTTTTCTCATGGACTTTACGTAATCTGGGTCTATGATGATACGGATGGAGAGCATCTTGGAAGGGGTCTAGAGATCGATGGGGATCGATCATCGATCGATCTGGATCATCCGATCGGGTCGGATGAATGAGCTTGCTCAGTGTGTCGTGTGACACTGTGGTCGACCTGATGAGTTCATAGGGAACAATAGGGATCAGAATTGCGAGTATCTCGGGGGGGTCGGAAGGGGTTAGTTTTGGGGTTCAAAATGATGGGAGTCAGATTGAGTAAGGTGGTCCAGAGAGCTCAATACCGATTCAACGATTCTGGGTCGTTTAGCATTCCATCCGGAATCCGCAGCGGGTCCTATACCGGGCAGGAAAGTGAGAGTCTCTCTTCGTCGGCATTATTCGTTCCTCGTCAGCTGACTGTTAATCGGTTCTCTTTCCATCCACTAGGAGTCTCCCGCGTCGCGTCTCCGTCTCCTCTTATTTCTCCCCGTTCTCTCGCAGCCTCCTATCCAGATTCTAAGTCCCTCATCCTACCCTCTGCTTCTGAAGCATTGAGAGTGACGTCGAGGGTCGCATTGTCCGGGCTTCGAACCGACAATATACCTTCGTGGCACACAGCACCTATACCTTCAGCCACCTTCAACCACCTTCAACCACCTTCTACCACCTTCGCACCCACCTCCTCCTTCAGTCTCCTCCTTCTGCTATGAGCTCCTCCTCGTCCTCTTCAATCTCCTCGGGGAAACCCTTCTCGCCTACTAATACCATAGCGACCTTCGAAGGGCTCCGCGATACGTCGAGTAACGTTGAACTAAAATCCTACAGTCTGATAGGGAGTCAGCCGTTATCATACGGAGTTTCTTATCAACGTGATACAGGTAGGCCTAATCACCTGATTGTGAAATTCAAGGTAGGTCATTGATAAGAAATTTTTCAAATCGACCTTTAACCCTGATAAGGTTTTCGAGGGATTTTATATATTTTCAGTATGAATTTTCCTTCGTCCCTGTCTCTCGTTCTAGGATCAGGTAGGGTGCAAGGCGTCGCGACGCTTGTAAAACGCTTTATCTATACACACCGGGATTCGTTAATTAAGCCAGAGTCATTGGACTCGAATCTAGCCTTTCCTCGCGTCCTACCCCTTTTCCGCACTGCGTTAACCCTCGGACTACGGTGCTGTTTAATTTTGTTTATACGCGGCACTTTATAAGACGTAAACACGGTATCTCAATTCCCTGACGTAATTTTACCCGGAGTTGCTTCCCACCCGCTGGCTGCGTTACGATTATGGCGTAATCATATCGGATTGTTATTATGGCTGATGGCCCGGCAGGAGCTCCTATAGGGGAAGAAGGAAGGGTAGGGGAAGGCTTATCTTTGAAATATGCTGATAGACCATCCTCCAGCATCCAACGATGTACCAACACCGAGACCAGGGTTACGTATACCAAGATGAGTACATACCGCTATCCAAGGGATGCTGTATATACAGATATACTCCTTATTGGTACGCTTCACCATCTCCCAGCAGCATCATCCTACAGCCGGTTTTCCTCCTCGAGACGCAATGCCGTCGCGACGTCGACGTCGCTTTATCGCGAGCGTACCACGAAAAAGGGTGCGAGAAATTGCCTAAGGATTTTTTTTATACGCTCGAGTTTTTCAATTCGAGCGCGAAACCTTTCGTATGGCAATTTTTGATATTTTTTTTTTTTCCCACCCCCTTCAGATAGATAAGAGATAAGGGTTTTTTCATTGGCTCGTGGCGGTTAACATTTTTAAGATTTTTTTCATATCCAATGATAATTCATATCAAAACCCGTTATCCAAAATCTCCGTATCTTCGTTATCCAATAATTTTGAATTTGGCCATCTCTCTTCTGATTTTGATCTTCGCCATTTCATCTCTACCCCCCCCCCCCCCCTGGACGGGCAACCCCTAATCTTCGATCTTACATCCACTTTAAAGCCTCCCGGTGACTCACCACCTTAAAACCACTCTGTGACAAAGAGCAGAAGGGGTTTCCGCCCTCTTCGGTCCAAGATTTAATGCCCGTTGGTTATCAGAGTAATCGCCAGGCCCGATCCACCCCTTACGTTGGTAGCGACCGATTTTAGGCCTCCGCGTACACCCCCTCGCTCCTTCACCCCCTGACCCCCCTTTCACCCCTGTCGGCAAAGCGAGCGACTGTTGATTGAAACGTTCTGATTGCATCCCCTGGGGTTGGGTATGCGGGTGCCAGAAGGGGAGAGGGGTGTCTACCCCCTGAACCAGTACCAACTTATTTGGTAGTCTAATGCCTAATACCGGTTACGACTTTGCTCTCTCTATAACAATGCAACAACCACCCCCCTAAAAGAATTTCAATATTCCCATATAAACGAAAAATCTTCGTGCGGACATTCATCCCTTAGCGTTCGTAAATCTTGAGAATTTGAAAATTTCGTAATCCCAGCGACGTCGAGTAACGTCGAATTGCATTGGTTGGAAAAAAGAAGATTTTCTTCGGGAATCTCGAAACCTCTTATTCGGTATGGGGAATAAAAATTCAATCACTCAAAAAAGGGGTATGGGGTCGGACCCCGAACTACGGGGGCGATGCTTTGGGCTGGCTGCTTCTCCCCCATGAACTATAGTCATTCGCTTCATCGCGAGTTCCACTCCCATACGTAATCCGTGCGGACGTGAATGAATGGCAAATGAATGGGGCGCGGTGCTATGGCGAAAAGTTAATCACGGTTTGCCATGTCGGCGGCAACGTTGCCAGCCCCCCTATCCCCCCCGCCTCAAAGGGGGGCAGGGTAGTCCTATGGGGCTCCATGGGATCCTGGCGTTTCTTGATTACATGGGCGTGCACACGCGCATACTCTACCCCACGGTGCTGATGCTGATGACGATGATGATGGTGCCTGAACGTTTAGCTAGTCTACTGACGCCATATGGTCCTGTTTCTATAGCGGAAAAGCGACAGCGCCTTGTTACCGAACGTGATAACAAAAGTGTATACGGAACCTTAGACCCATTCTCAATTGTATAATTATTATGAAAAACGTCTGTTAAAAATTCAAAAAAATTTTTTTGACATTTTATCTACGTTACCATGTATGGATATCACGTATGTCATATATGTATGTTCATATGGGTTTCACTTTGCGCTCAAGATAAGACACCGTGTAAAGGCTTTGAAAAAGTTCGATAGGGAAGGTATTTCCTCGAAGATGGTGCACTAGGTCGTAGGAGACCCAGGATACGTAGATTTTTCTCGCTACCGCGTCCCTATCTCCCTACACGCACTTTTTCAGGCCCCCCTCTTGGTCCTGGAAGCTGGTGAATTTTTTTTTCTCAAAAGGGACACACAGGGGGTGCTTCTCCCATTCTATTCCTCGAGAGGTAATCTTACTCGAGGAGAAGGCCCGATACGCCATCCCGTGCCAGTCAATCACTATAATGGCTGCCTGGTACGCGGAGCAAGCTCAGTTCCAGTTGCTCCGGACAGATTGAAACTCGGATGCTCGTTCGTTTTGCATCGGTCCATACGGCCGTGAGTGGATTTGAAAATTAAAATGGTCCATTACGATCAGACTCGATCTTGATGACAGGGTCCCAGATCGATCCTGAATGACGTCACTGATACGAACTACCGATCATCCTGGTCCAGAATGGATCATGGGATCGATCCTACTCCGACACCCTGTAATACCGATATCAAAAAGGTCATGACCCTGACTATTTTTTATCATCCACCTCCAGACTCATGTTTCGTTCGACCGAATGCAACTGGAACAGACCCTATCGAGACGTTCTGGGTCCTGGCGGCTCCCTGTTATCGGTAGGACAGACGCTCCGCTTCCATTCATACGGTTTTCCAGCTCAGCCGACGTAGAAACTCACCGCCGGAAGTGAAACGCTCCTTAATGAAATGGCGCTGCCTTCCTGTCCCTGGGGTCCTCGATTGTTTAGGCCTGTCTTGTAGTTTTCAATAACTAAGATTGGATAGGGATAGAGGGTAGCACAAAGAAATCGACATTGTCATATGGATTCTAACGGAATCGACGCATCCGATTCCCTCTTTAATATTACAAATTTTCATATTCCTCCCCTCAAAAAAATATAATCTTTGTCACGCCATATTTTTTTCAGTATGTAAATATTTTTTTAACGGTGCATAAAATTAAAAAGAAATCGAACCCACCTACCGTACCGTGGATCCGTAAAGTTTCGTCTGCTAACTCGATTTCCGAGATTGTTCTATTGGCAGTGAGTGCTAACCGGTAAAGTGAATTGTAAAGTAATTGCATAAGATTAGTAGCGCGGCATGGAAGGCACTCTGTCGGTTACTTCCAGCTCAATGAGCCTCAACGACTTTACTTTGATTCGCTCCTCTTCCCTCTTCTCTCTCTCTCTCTCTTTTATACACCCCCGTTTACAGTCTCCAAGCCCATCCTGTCGATCCTGTCGATTCCCTCATCCCCCATTCACCAACCCTCCTCGTCAATAACCCCCCCCCCCCCCCCCCTACCCCTCTCACTCTCCAACTCGACACTCACTTTGTGTTCCATCTGCATTTCATCGGGCTAATTTGTTGAGATACCGCTTGCCAATATTTCAGTCTTTTTTACCCCATTGCGCTGCATAAAGGACCCGTCATACCATGCACCCTGTTTCTACGCCCCTGTGCATTAATCGCGTAAACACGCAGCGATCCAATTGAATTTACATCCATAAGCCGTCAATTACAGTCTCTTAATAAATTTTTTTTTTCCCTTACCTCACACGAACCCACGTTGATCCCATCGTCATCCTGCGATCGTCATTTATTTCTGATGCGTTCGTCATCATCATTTCAAAGAGTCTGCGGTCCATGAGATAGACACCCCGTGAGACCCTCTTAATGCACAGCTTTGTAACATCACGTAAAAAGCAAGACTGAATTCGCAACTCGATCCTCGTACGTATTCCAAGTACGTACCAGTGGAAATTCAGCGAGTGCGAAATGGATTTGCGACAAGGTGTTGCCAGGCCGGGTTGAGAATGCTGATAAGGGTTTTCTCTGGCGACTGGATTTTCACGGAGGGAGGGACGGGGGGGAAGGGTTCGTCCTCGTGGGTCTTACCGAGTGGGTGGTACCACTGTGAAAGGGTAGGGCGATTCGCAATGGAAGCCAGTTGTGAAAGTTGGTACTGGTGCTAGTCAAGTAAGGCAGAGCATAGAAAGATAGAGAGCGAGAGAGAGATAGACCTATCCGAGAAAGCAGAGGAAGAAGAAGAGGATAAAAAAGAAACGTAACGGGTTGCCCAGAGGAAAAGAGTGGCCCCAGTCTCACACGGACAATGTCCGGGTAATGGCTGCCGGGGGCTACCTTTATATCCGGCGAACCCAGTTGAAAGCTAATGCTTGCGATAACACCCCGCACTGTGCATCCACGAGTGACCAAGTACACTATAGTGTATACACGGTGCACCCTGTATATCCAGATTACGGGGTAGCTAGAGGCGTATCCAGCATCGCTGATCTGGATGGACCAGGTAAGATGAGGTAGATGCGCTATGCAATTTTTAGGGCTGAAAAAGTTATGTTATGACACGCGAAAAATTATTGCTGATTTGACGAGGTTTGTGTATTGCTGAAATCCACTCTTGCTATGTTAGGGGATGACACTCTTGCTACCCCTATATACACGAGTTCCAAGCAACCCTCGAAAATCGAGAGGGACCCACGCGTGTCGCACGAGACCGTAACGCAATGTATTTGTCGTGTCAACAATTTAGCCTGGGGTGCTCTTGACTTAATGTGGCGAACGCGAATACGCGAGCCCTCGCAGTTTTAAGTCGACCTATGGCCCCGATCCGACCCGACTCCTGGGGTCGCGTACGAGGGGGGTGGCTAATGAAATATCCGTGCCGGTTTAACCGAGTTACAAGCACGGAGTTCATCCCCTCCGAACTACCCTTGACAGGACTGCAGTCAGAGCCAGGAAACATATTGTCTTTGAATTGATCGACGGCTGAGCTGATTCGATTTGGGTTTGATTGTCTTGTGAAAATTTTTTTTTTTCATCCCTTAATAAAATCATTGGGATCTTTTGCGTCCCTTGATTAATGTTGGAGAGAAATTTTATGTATGTAATTTTGAATTTATCATTTATGCGTTATCGATATATCTTTTTTTGGAACGCTTCATCTGGTCTCGTTTTAGACACGCACCCCCTGCAGGTTCTCCCACGGTCACCCTGTATAAGAGTAACTCGGGAATAAGGATTACTCCTGGAGATCTGGAGCATCTTGGGTTTTACCTTGTTCTTATCTCCACGTGGTACATTAACTCTGTCTGTCGAATGGGGAAGATTTAGTTGGTTTTTTTAGCTTGGGTAATTTGCATGCTTGTGATTACCTGTTATCAGTGATTTCATGTGCCAGAGATATGTAGGTATGATTATTATTATTTTTTTCTAAAATCATTCGTGGGTTCCTGAATTTAAATAGGTAAAAATTGTAATGTGTTTTATGGGTTATTAAAAAATATATATATGATACGTTATGGCGATATCAGTGGCCAAACCTGGTGGGACGATATCCTGGCAAGTGGAGTGTATTAAATTTAAATAAAAATACCAGCAGCCATGTTCACAAGCCGTGCCTATAAATC
>JARPRH010000114.1:143930-156393 GCA_031763665.1 Calameuta haemorrhoidalis | reverse complement strand
ATAGGATAAACACTTGTAGATTTGACGCACGTTGTCCAACCAATGGCCAAATAATTGGTGAGTTTCGTGAGTCCAGTTAGCAGTCCTACTATCTCTTCCTCGCATATGTTCATCCCATATGTAAATACGTCCATACGTGGATACGTGCACATATGACTATTCCCTGTACACTCGTGATCTCGTTCCCTCGTCCATTGCGCGGCTCATGTGAATGTTGGCATGATTGCCACCTCGTGTGATATTCTGAACGCGTATGGAATTCCTGATTTTACGGCAGGAGAGACACCCGATTATTATTTACGAACGCATCAGATTCGTTATCACTGGCCAATCGGAATTAATCGTTAGGAAATATTGCCTCTTTTTTTTGATAAATTTGCAAAAATCATGTGAATTTACTTTTGTCTTTTCATATGTGGAATTTTATCAGAATATAAGTATATGTGGTTTTTTTTAAAATCATGTGCTTTGTAACGCCCTTATCAATTGATAAGACGCGTGTTAGGTATGATATCTTGTTGAGGAATATATCGCGATTGGTATCTTTGGAACGTATCGTAATCAGACATATGTAGTTAAGGGTTCGTTCGGTTAGGGGTGGTTTTTGAAGCTCAGAATATTTGGAGGGTACAGGTGGAATAAGAAATATGTAAAAAAAATTACCGATATTTTCAAGCGATTTCATCGCGATTTAAGAGACTCGCCGAAATCTCTTCCCTCCTCTGGCGCCATTACGGAACGGGTCAATTTTCATGATAGCGCCGTTACGCCTATCAATAACGATCCGAAATACTTTAAACTAAGCCTAAAGTATCGCTCCCCGGAGACATTTTCACTTTGCGAGACTGGAAAACGGCTGCGATAAAAATCGGTCGACGATCTTATGGGTTGGTGCTTTACGACATTGGCGAGGAGCGTATCCAGTCTCAGCCTTCGGGGGGTGAAATTTCAAATGCGTGTGAAAAAGGGGTACGCCAGATATATATATAGATAGTGAGAGCAGTTGAGTGAAAAGGGGATGAAAAAGGGGGGTAGGTGGAGAGGGTGTAAAATGTAGTGGTAATAGAAAAAAAAAATCTCAAATTTCATTCCTAGTAGCTTGTGCAATCAAGGCTTTTTTTTAAATTTAGACACTAAGGGTAGTTACTACCCTTAGTTAATGCCTGAACCTTTGGCACCCTGCAAAATCCAACATTCGATTCTCCGGCCAAACGTAGGTATACGAAAACGTCGTACTGTCAAGGCAGTTGACACGTCGTACCTCCTCCCGGGCCATTATTTAGCCAACACCAGAACGCAGGGGGTAGCGCTTGGGGGTGTGTTTTAGGGGTGAAATGAAATGCTCGTAAATATATGCGTAGCGTGTGATTGACGCCTACACGAACGACACACGGTGTGTCGCCCTTGGAAGCGGGCCTGAGTTTCAATGCCCCATTTCTCATGCGCTAGACGGAAGCCGACGGGGGGATGAAATGCCAAAAAGAAGGAAATATTTTAAACGGAAGAGTTGCGTTTCGCTGTAACAACCCTTGCAGTGTTTACGTTTAATTCGGTACCAGAAATATTTTTTTTTCGGTTTCAAAAAAATTTTTTACTCCCTTGCAGAGTAATTGTCGCTTTAAAAAATTTCATTACCGATAACAAGGGGTGGTTTAGCCCGGATTAGAAAGTCAGTTAAGGGTTGATTTTCAGTCGTGCATATATTATTTGTCTCCCTTAGTTTTTTGTAGAGTCCCCTGACAGGGTGGGCTGTATGTGGGATGATTGGGGTGGTCCAACCCCATAGCTAAGGGTTGGGGCTGAACTAAGCCATGCGGTGACGTGAAGTACGTCAGTCGAAAGTGAGAGACTGTAAGGGAGGAAATACGAGTAGGGGAGGGTAGAGTCCTCTCGTGTTAACTGGTGTTAAGTGAATCTGTGGCCGTGCTTTTGGGCGGGGGTGGGACACTGCGCTTAGGGGTTGAAAACCGTGCCGGGACACTACTGAATTTTATGGGCTCTCACGCTCTTCGCGGATCGTCTACGAGGGTGGTTTCGCCAGTATTTCGTTCACGGTCCAACCCTTATTATATCAGGAATCCTAAAGCGACTTGGAATCCTTAAAAAAAAAATGTATTCCACACGGGGATGCTCTTCCTTGTAATTTCCTTGTTTAACTTACGAGGGGTTGAAAATTTACAACCCTTGTACTGGAGTTCCCTTGTCACTTAAGAAACAATATTCGCGAATGTATCCTCTCTTGGAATTTTTTAGGCCCCCCCCCACCTGCCCCTCTACCGTCTCTGAACGACCGCAGAGGATCCAAGGGTAGTTACAGGAGGGAGAAGACCCTTGATGAAAATAAGGGTGCGTGGAATCGGTCTATCCTTACTCGAAGGTGAAAGTATCGGGTAAAACAAGCCTGTTAATTCGCTACGCTCATCCCTTATAGAAATGTAGGACCCCCTACTTCTGACATATAATACGCCCCTGGCATAAGTACGCTGCGTGCCGGCTATCAATATCTCGATAAAATCTAGATATATAATAAATCGGATTACGCGGCCGAAGGGATGCAACGTTATAAGGTAGCATATGCTACTAGGGGTAGCATATTGAGAGGCCACCCTTCGCACGGGATGAACTTCGTGGCCAGGGGCGGCCACACGTTACGGTGCCCTCTAATGCCATTCTACTGTGTGGGATAGTTAGAATATCATGGAAGCCCAGGGGGGGATGAATCGTCAGGGTGGGCATCCTCCCTTCGATCAGCCAGATTTCCACCCTCAAAATTTCACTCAACCGTCACGCCGTGACATGGACGTCGTTTCAACTATCTATATATTCATAACGAGAGTACGGACTAACCATCCCTTAGCCCTCATCCTTACCCCCACCAAGTCCAAAAACCAACCCCTGTTTCTTTATCGCGACAGTTTTAAAAATTTCCAACCCTTAGCCATCTCAAACTTTATTAACCCCAAATTCCAGTATCGTTACAAAAAATTTTTTCAAAACTACCCCTATTTCATCTCACTCTATTCAAAACCCATTCGAGCTCTACTTCTTACCCTTAATCTAAGGAGATACCATAGTTCGACCATTAGGGGTAGTTTCATAAATCGTTCCATATACACGCGTCAGTAGTTACTCGTTAGTGCATTACTACCCTCTCGGGGAAGAAGTAGCTCCAATCAGAGGCTGCTAATAATTTCCCGTACCCCCCTCGTAGTGGCAATAATCATTCGACCCCCCTCGCAACCCCCCTGGCAGAAGGTCCACGCCAGCCCATCGGCAACTAATCGCTGCCCTGCTAATGATTTATACCGAAACGTGCTGGGGGGACAGGGGGGTGCATGGGGGTAGCGACCTTTGGCCTTTGCTCCAAGTCGGAAGATCCCACTGTACCCCCTGGAGTTTTCACCGTGGGATTGGCCGGGTCCAAGCACGAGTACACGAGTACAGTGCCAAAGCCATATACTTGGGGTAGTCGCTTCCGGTCGTTCGCGTGACGTGTGAGAACTCTCGTGACGAATGGGCAAAAACAAAAGAGCCATTTAGCACCCTTCTTTGGATGAGTGAAATCAAGATGGCTGCCGCTGCTGTAAATGAAATTAAATATTTTTTACCCGTAAAATCATACAGGACCAGACTCTGCTAAGCACTGCATTCTAATGCACCGTACTATCCATATACAGTAATACAGTCCAAAGCACTAAAGTTCCACAGTCCAAACCACATTCCGGTTCAATCAAGGATTGGTCCACTATAGGGTTTCGGAAACTGCAAAGGTCAAAGGACATAGCCCGTAACGATTCTGAGATTGGTATCTAAGTACCAGGTCAGTCTGGGTCAAGCTGAAAAGTAGATACAGTCCGTGCCGTGCCAGACGCGTTACGGTCACGTACGAAGACCGTAAATCTCCCTAATTCGCTCGTTGAGAATCCCAAGGCGTCACGGATGCTGTGTCCTTGTACGAATAGCACAGATCTAGCCACAAGCAGCCGTACAGCATCCGACCAATCGAAAGCCCTCAGTGCCGTACACTTTGAAACAGCTTTGAAAATCCTTAAAACGAGGAAACCCGTACTCTGAGTAAAAACCGTAACCCGAAAAAAAAATTTCTCAAAAAAATTCCCATGACCCAAAATCCCATAACCAAGTTTCGAACTATATAAAAAATTACATTTCAAAGGTCAACCTTATTTAACCATATTCATACTGGACACACTCGACCATAAGGGTACCAGACCATAAGGGTCTATTTTCACTGAAGAGTCTTGCATACCGCATACCTTATTTTATACACCCATGGTATTACTACAGTAGGAACGATCTCTGACAGGTAACCGCATAAAAATTGCTTTATTCAACGAGGGCGTAGGGCGTGTAGCTTCTCATATTACGCCCCAGGACCATAACGGAATTGCTTTATTAGACAGTCCTTACGTTTCCACTTCTCTCTCTCTCTCTCTCTCTTTCTCTCTCCACCCCTCTGCTTTTACCCTCCTGCTAACGAGACAGCTCGACACTCGACCAAGCAGCTTCTCATTCGTAACCTACCTACCTACCTAACCTAGTCCACCTTTGATACTGGACCTACTGGACCTACTAAATCAAGATGTACATTGGTCACGGTGTATATGGCGGTCGGTTCTCTGTTATCCATGCTTATGAAACATTGATTTCACGCGAGACACAGAACCCTCAGTAACAGAGCCCGGCTTTGCTCCCACGTTAGTTAATACCGGGTGTTACAGAAATTGAAATCATATCGATAAAACTTGAGAGGATCTCGGTACCCGAAGGTTTTGTGATATCTAGGGAATTTTCGATATCGTTGGTACTGACCTAGGAAATTATTTGTCTATGATCTAAGTTTGGGTTTGTACCTGAAATTTTGCATGGTTCGGTTCTGTCGTACTTGTATCACCCTGTATATATTACTTGTATTTCCCCTAAGCTTTGCTAGAGTCGAGGTCCATTTCAATACTAACCGAACTTGTCGGATCGTAAAGTAGCAACCATCTAAATCCAGTTGACGGGACTGGTTTTTTTGTTTGGTGAATTTATTGGGACTAGAAGAGACTATTGTTTCTTGCGTATCAAACTGAGCTATGGCTGGGGTCGCGGTCATATATATATTTTTTTAATAAATACAACGCCTGGTTTGTAACAGCCATGTGTGATCTGCAATAAAAGAATTATCAGCAGGATGTTCTTGGGGATGATATATCACTCGAGTCATATATGTATATACACTAAAAGTAATTTTATGCAATTTTAATTTTTCTTCAAGTTCATCAGGGACACTATTTTTTTTCTTTAAAATTCTTCCTCGTCAGATAAGACACGCTGCGGTTCCGCATGCGGACAGGACGCCATTGCCCAGGACCGTACAGGGTGCATGGGAACTGGCGGGTTATCGTATGTGCTACGGATCATTACCCTGGAGGTGGTAGAAGCGATGGGGATGGTGTCCTGGACCGGGGTAAGATTAATCACTTGGTGAACCCGGGTGACAATATCGGACAGTGTACCAGCAGTGTGATAGCATGTCAGGCGTCGCTACGTCAAGCGATAAGACGCTTGGGACCCACTATGAGACACATGTGGACCAACCTAAAAATCTTGAGGAAATTTTTTTTTAATTAACGTTTCTACTTCGTTCAGGTCCCTGGCTGATCTGATCAGAAAGTGGGTAAACAGGGCATATGAAAAATGTATGGAATCGTACATAGTGGTGATAAGTCGCGTGGAAAGGAGTGCAAGGGTTGAAGGGGGGGAAAAAAAGGGATTTGGCTGGAGAAGGGATACGTAAGGGGTAAGTGGCCGGTGGCGTTAAGAAATTGCTTATTCTTTCCCTTCCTGCACCGAGTGAGTCACAATATTTATAGTGCAAATAATTAAAAACAGCTTTTTATACGTCGCTCGTACATTACCATGCGGTAATCGGGCATTGTGCGAGCGAGTCGTGAATTTGCTACGCGAAGTCGTCCTGCTTCACTTTGAAAATTCACCCCGAAGCACCCCTTGCGGTCCTGTTAAACTCGTCCCTGGACAGTGAGATGCTGGTTGTAAAGAAATTGAAAAAAAAAAATTTTTAAATAAGGGTGGAAGGGTTCGTGCTTAGGGGTGCGCGGATTTAGATGGCTATCGTCGTCTCGTGCGAAATGGATACTGTATCATTGTTATCTCGTGTGCCGTTATAACGTATGGGTATACCTGTAACGTATTTTGGGACTTGGGGAATCTTTTGGATTTTGGGCATAAGGCCCGTTTTATTATTTTGCGGTTAGATGGTTTTTCGACGAAGGGTTAAGGGTTGATCTGGGGTGAGGGGGGTGATAATAATAATAGAGTGTGGACGGACGTCAAGTCAGTGACGAAGAAAATATTGGCAGCGACGTGTCTTTGGGAGTTTAGGTCGCGACCACAATGCGCAACGGGACGGCCCAGGTAAAACCCGACGGCAGAACCAGAGCAGAACTGAGTGAAACGGTGCGCTGATTCGTATAAAGGCCTATATTTATTTTGGGTTATTGACTTTAGTAAATATTACATGACTAGGCATTGTGCAGGGCCCTTAATATTAGCATAGCTTGGATTGAGCTGGTGCCTGGTATTGTTGGTGTATATTGGTACACCCCTGGGGCAAACAGTAGTCATTGTGAAGCGCGAGCGCCACCCTGTGCGCACATCAGAAAATGGGAAACTGATCTCTTTTGGTTTTTGCCAGTATAGAAGAAAGAAGAAAGAAAAGAAAGGAACCCAGTTCGGGAACCTTATTGGGACTTACTTTAGTAGGTTTAGAGAAAAGTGTGTACCCGGTATAGGACTGGGTCCATCTTGAACAGTAGGGATCATCGGTTTTCGTTATTTGTAGTTTTTAAAAAAATTTTTTAAAAATAAACACATCCGTTTACGTAAACCACTTGAGAGAAAAGTTTGTCTGTATATTCGAAATGTAGCTTGGAACAAAATTTCTGAATAGTTCGACTACTCTTGGGCCATGTACGAAAAAATGGAAGAAAGGGTTAAAGAGTAAGGTAAAGATATTAAAAAAATGAGCGACTTCCTGATTCCCGCGAAATAATCATTTATCCTCGTCTCGGTGTCGAGACGAAATCCGCAATAAAGAACACCTGGGTACGAACGTGTTCGCGGACCGTTCCATAAGGCCCCGACGTGCGAGGGACCGTTTTCCTGGTAGACGCGTGTCCACGCATCGTCACACCTGCTTACGTGAATCTCGTACATGGTCTGGGGCCTTACACCCGCCTGGTTGTCTCCGTTCCTCGTAAGTCCCACTGTCCCTGTCGCTCCAGGTCCTCCACCGGATCTCTCCGTAAGGCCCCTTTGCACAGTCTGCAGGCTACCAGCGAGTCTACGCGACAAGAGCTACCTAGCCTTTTTTCTCTCGTGGGACTCACGGGCCCATTTCCCTCCAACGGTCTCGCTTAGTCCGTGCGTGCGTAGGCAGACGCGTTCCTGGCATTGCGTGTGAGGGCACGCTGAGAACGCGGCTTAAATGCCTCGTCGCGAACACGTAGATCCGCGACCGCCATGGAATTAGGGCCTTAAGTGTTTCCTCCTCCGTAATCCCCGTGACACGCTCGAGCAAGAATTTACGAGCTAAGTCCAGGGCCCGATGAAAGGATTCATGCCCAGTTAGTAGCTGGATAGGAAATCACGGTTTTACTGCTATTAAATGAAAAGGGAAAAAATTGCTCTAGTGAATTGTTACACTTTCTAGGGGAATTATCGAACGTAAGATATACATATATTTCTAGGTATCTAGTAACCTTTGTGTCTTCATTGAAGCCATTGCGAGACAGGGTCCACCTAGCAAGGCTGAAATAGTGATGTCAGAAATGGGCCTGATCCGTGAAGATGAAGAACGATGGACAGTGAGTGGGTAGTGAGAGGTAAGAAAACCTAGTGAGTAAAAAGAGGAGGAACAGGGAGGGTAGTCACGGCGGGGGTGTTTCGTAACGCCCTCCAGTAGCTACCGGGGCCCCAGTTTGAAGTGAGGTCCCACGCACCTGGGGTCCTTGCTGGGCCCTACATGGCCTCACTGGGGACCCCTTTGTCATGCTAATACTCCTGCTCTCTCCTCGTCCTCAAAGTTCCTCCCTTGCGATACCCCCGTCGCGAGCGACCAGGTGTGCAGCCCTTGTGCCATGAAGTTCACGGGGCCTTGTCACCCGATCGGCTAAGGCCCACGAGGCTGGAAGGGAGGAACCACGAAGCTGAGGTAGGGGTCCGCTCGTAGCCCGCAACTCGAGTAGAAGGACTGGCGGGACGGAGAGACAAAGGGCCCCAAGAAATGAGGGAGAGGAGGTGCGGCAGTTTCGAATAAGGCCCAACCAAGCCACAACGAGTAACCTATCGTAATCGGTAAACGAAAACCAGCCAGATTCCTTTGTTATCGACCACTCGTTTAATATATCGTTGCTCAATTTCTCAATGGCGTCGCAACCTCATTCGAAATGGTGCCGACGGCCATCCAGACCTCAGTGATTCAAGAGGGTCTTATCGGCTACCTGGGACACGGGGTATCAGCGGGCAGGGGGGTGCGCGGGGCCTTTTGTCGAAATTCCAAGTGGAACGAGTCGGCGTTATCAGCGAGAGGAATGCGCAACCTGTTGAGGGTAGATGGGACGCTCGAACGTTGCCTATAGAAAAGAGACGCCGCCGTAGGGAGGCAAAAGGCGGCAGGAGCAGCCGGGGGACTTGACAGTGTAGCAATCGACGATGTCGCGGAGGCACCAGTTTCCGGTGCGTCGATCTGTCGATACGCTTCAGAGTCCTCAGTCCGGGGCCATTCGAATAACATCGATGCACCTAACCTCAAACCACTTCGCATTTCCACTTATATTTACATTGAACGTGGGTACCCGTCGTTGATGCTTTTCTAGGTTATTTTATTTCTTTTTTTATCTCTCTCGCTCCTCTTTACGCAAGACTTCTCTCAGCCTCTATTTTACTTACAGGAACATTGAACCAGTCCTTTGCGACTATCGGATTCTCTTTTTTTCTTTACGTTTCTCTTGAAAATCACAATTGGTCACTTCATTCGCTCTTGGACAATTTAACTTAATTGAATCGACGCCCTTAAGCAGAGTCCGTTGGTAATCGGATTATATTGCTTCCCCCCCCTTTTTACTCCTGATGAAACTTCCGTCATCTCCCCCCTTCGACTTTTTGTACTCGTAACTGTACTCGTCGAATGGAATCGTCATTACGACTGGTATCTTGTACTTTCTACGCGAACACTACTTTCCTCTCTAGCACCCTTGTAGTCTGGCTCGCTGAATTTCAACCCTTATTTGAATTCTTATCGAGTCCCATCGTCGCGGTTCGTCGACGTAATCTTGGCTCGTTACAATTATTCACCCCTTTCGCCGGAAAGGAACTCGGGACGAGCACTGAACCACCCCAGGGCCCCTTTGACCCCCGAAAGAAAGTGTCACCACCCTCTTTAATTTGTCACAATAAAGATCCTGGCGAAATGGCAGAAGGAACAATTATCTTGTTCTTTTTTTCTTTTCAGCGACTCGATTTACTTTCCGATAACGTATTAAAAGGTCACCCGTTGGATTTCCTGAAAATATTTGATGTCTTAAGTCTAATCCAAATAGGTGCGCTAGGTAGAGACATTCAAGTTCATAATAATTTGAACTTCGGCAAGTTAACTTAAGGGCCGGAGCCTAGGAATGGGTCTTTAGGTAGAGTTCGCTTCGGGGCAGTCGTTGACAGCGTCGGCAGGCGTCGGCAGGCGTCGCTCCACCAGGGCTGGCTTCTACTGGCCCCTAATTGGGAGACCAGCAACTAACTCTCTTAATTACCGCCTCCACTTCCTCATCTCTTCTCTTACTCCGTCATAGCTACCACCTTTCCAGCAAGCTCGCTGACGGTCTTGCTCTCCCTTACTTATGTCTCCAGCATCCCTCCTTTTCTTTTTTTTTTTTTATTACGTTTCTCCTTGTTCTCACTCCTACCCTCAGCCTTCCCCTCTCTCTCTCCTCCTCCTTGGTCGCTCTCTCTTCACTCTTTCGCAGCGAGCCTTGAAAGCCCTGAGAAAAGTTCCGTCGACTTAATTACACGGAATAATCGCAGAAGCACAGAGCCGACCCGGCATCGTCGCCATTGCATCCACTCTTGGATTACGTAATTTCAAATGTCCCACAAAGCTTTGCCCGACGCACTTCCCGACAACCCTTACTCGCTGCCACCCCTTTTTACCCCTTTGGTACTTTTCTAATGGCCAGCCTCTCAGTAGCTACCACCCCAAGTTCCACGTGGCGTCAAAGAAGTCCTGATCATCGGTAACTTTGATGATCTGGATCCACTGGATCCATGGTCCAGTTTGTAGGTGATCGAGGATCGTGTCTGTCAGTGAGTGAGATCTTGATCTTTTTTTTAGATAAATCTCACATTATCTTGACCCATTGAATCTCAGTGCTCTATGTCAAATACTCAGCTGGACCGATCATCGGCTCTTGTCTTGAAATTTCATCTGTATCAGATCCCACGAGGTTCTTTGCCGAAGAAGGTGAAGATTTTGAGATTAGGTCCAGACGGACACGTGGACGACTGGAGTAGGACATTTTTTTTTTAATAAAATTGACTTTTCCTACTTGAGATTTGCTCTGAATCAAATTTCTTATCGTATGTCAAATGTATAATTTTTTTTTTGGAAATTAAAGAAAAATGAAAACCACAAACTGACAAAGCGAATTTGGGTCGAGTCTACAAAGTTTCGGTCTTGAGCCACCTAGGTATACGTATAGAGAGCTGAATGGAGTATCCTGGCTCTCTGGTTCTCTCTTGAGTTTGGTCGATACGAGGAGAGTCTCTCCTCTCCTCTCCGGGATGGCGGGATCCCTCTCGGAACCCCTGCCAGGGACCGACAATAGGCCGCAGTAGTTCTCATTTGATTAATAACCCGCCCACAATGAGCGTTCCCAGTGGCTCTCAGTTGATTAACGAGTTCCTGGTCTTCACAATGCCGATGGGCTGCCGTAAGATCGTCCTAGATCCCAGCAGTCGTGGCTCTGTGATCCTGCCCGACGAGAATGTTGGATCCACGGCAGGATCCATCCTAGCGCCAATCCCGATACCGGTAGACCCTAGAACTATTTCAAAGAGAAAAAGTCACTAGATACAAAATTGATATTTCAAAATTCCCTAGTATCTACCAACATACATTATACCAGTACACCAATTCCTTACGGTACCTTATTCTCATACCTGTACAACAGGGGTTTCGTACCCTTGGACCATCCAAAATGGCGACTCTGAGAGTATATCCCATATCGTGGGAACCTTTTTACCAACTGGAGCACGAAGTCCCTGCGAAAGGCCTGTCAGAACCCAAGCAGGTAAAGTCTCACGCGATCCCAATGGCTTGTGAGAAAATCACTAGGCGCGTCAGAGAATTTGACGTTTTCTGTCCTCGAAAATCGAAGGTCAGAAAAATCACACGGAAATGTCCAATAAGAAGATAAATCCCCCCAAAAAAATCATCTGAAAATTTTTTTCATTTTTATTTTCATACATCCTCCAAATTTTCATACAGTTACTTTTATGTCTCACAAAATCCTAGCGACTCCGAACCTTGACTCCGCCGATTCACTCGTTATCCGCAAAGAGGTTAAGAACGTAGAAAATATGTAAATCCGTGGGAGGAGCGATGTTTAAATTTCCGATATTTTAACCGCACCCGGCTTACCCGTGCAACAAGTCCTTTCTCCTCGGTTGCCTCTGAAAGCCCAACTAAGTAATTTCGGTTACGCCATCCGCTCGCGGCTTCCACGTTACTGCAGTCGAGGAGGGGGGAGGGGAGGGGGGGGGGGGTGGACCACCCCATCCACGAATACTTGCCTCCTCTTTGCTCGCCCGACTCATCCTTTACTTCGTAACCGTGGCAGTGCCGTACATTTTTTACTTTTTTTCTTTCCGCGCATAGCATTACTTCCAGATGAAACTTCCGGATGCATCGCTAAATGGGATGCTGGATGAGACGATTGACCTCGCCGAAATACATTGGCAAGCGAACCGTATTAAATCGATGATTTTTTATTTATTTTTATTTTTTTTTCTTACACGATCCATTTATAAATTACCAATGATATTGGCGAATCTACATGCGTACTATGTGATCCGTGCGAGATGAAAATTCCAAAAAAAAAAAATTATGCACCAGTCAGTAAAAGACAGATTTAAAGAGGGGAAAAAGAGAAAAAAAGCCGTGGAGAGAGAATGAGAATAATCGAAAGCGAAAGAGAGATAAAGAAAAAAAGCGAATCGGGACATTTGTCAAAATCAGGGGGTATTGTGTCTACCATGCGTACCTAGAACGGGCGCGTGCCGAATCCATCAAAACTTCGAGTGGCAACAGTGTCACTGAATATTAATGTCCCAGGTTGCCAACCTTCTCTCTATCGGATTATTAATGTGCTTTATGTATTTGCAAGTG
>JARPRH010000114.1:114983-140117 GCA_031763665.1 Calameuta haemorrhoidalis | reverse complement strand
AGCTCGCATAAATATCCCGGGTTCCGGTGATCCCGTAACTTCCGGTCAGCCGCAATGACTTACGCCCAGGGGTGGCGGAGCTGGAGCACCCTTCTCGGCTTTCCAAAGCAAACACAGCATCCCCCTCTCATATCTATATACGTTAGTCGCGCGAGAGGAGGACGAACCTCGCGATGGAATTTGTCCAGCGGGTTCCGCCCTCGGATGACCGCTGATAAATTTACTGGATTTCTCCTTTCCGACTTTTCCGGACTTTTCCGACTTTTACCGAATATATATACAGAGTCGGGGACACCCTTATACGTATAGCCCATTTACTACTACCGTTTCTTCGCTTACGACCGCAGCGGCAGCGTTAACGCCGTCAGGGGCGTACGCAAGTCGCCGAACCCCTCGCTTCTTCACCGCGTGACCTCTTCCTTGGCATTTGCCAACTCTGGTGGTGAAGTTGGGAACTAGATGAAAAAAAAATTATCAAAGCTTTTTCTGATCGGAACGCGCGACTAACTTTTCGATATGAAGGATTGCGCTTGGTTTCCTGCGAATTGCTATACATATGTGTTTCTTGTAAATACACATATGTACTTTTATACGAAGCTTTATGTAATGTCCATATCCGTCTGTGGGGCAAGTAAGTGTAATTTCCGGAACAAGTCAAAACTGTCTCAAGGAATGATAAAAAGTTTGGACTTTTTTTTTATAACGAAATTTTATTGTGTTATCAGCGCGTAAAAGAAGGTTGGTTGATTTTTTTGTAAAATTTTTCTTTTTCTTTCATTTTTATGCATTTCTCATCCAGACCAATACCAATAGTCCTCCCTGCTTTTTTTTCATCCCTTCGGAAGCTCCTGACCTCCCGGGTTAAATCTCCGTCGAAATAATTTTCGCGGAATCTCTGCCGGTCCCCTCTATTCTCAGAAGCGAAAAAATGGGTGTCACGCTCCAATAAAACAAGCAATATCGTGGTGTCCTGGGGCCAAAGGAGCTCTGGGGATCCGGGGGTGCCACAGGGACTCCGTCAGGGTCCATGGGGTGAGTTGGACGGTCCTGGCTATATTGCTCCCGGATCATCGCGCCTGCATCGCATTATGGGGATGATATCACCCTTTCTCCACATACACACCTAACCTCCAGTATCACATGTGTACCATATATATATAGTACGGACCAGGTTATGACGTACCAAGCGCACCTACGAAGACGCTCATATGACGGGTATTGCGAATCATGGCACCCATTCAGTAATTCCTTTGCGCTCTCCGTGCGCCTATTCAAAAGGATCGGACCTAACACAGCCATATTATTATCAGCTTCATAGAAAAATTCTTGGTGCACGTTATCATCCTTTTTGTCCTTTGACCCTAAAATTTTTGTTGGCGCACCTGCTATAAAAATTTTTTTTTTCCTAAAATCGTTCCAAGCTACTGAAACTGATCGTGAAGTTGTACATTATTATTATTCGAATGATAACGGGTCATTTCGTCATACCAGAGATTGATAAAGGTACAGTGAGATACAGGGGGAAGCTCCCTGATGAATCCGTCACTGAAGCGATAAACACGTGACACACGGTGCCGATCTTGTAGGTGGTTGCGCGTTATATTATAGGTTAGGTTAGGTTAGGCTATAGGAAGGAAGGAAGGTTGCGGCCTCGATAAAGAGCCGATCACGCGTGTAACGCGCGGATTATTAATCGCAGAATAATTTGACGCTCCCTACGGTGTCCCCTTGGCTCTTTGGCTCTCACCTTCAGCATCCCCATGAAACCCCTATGGATAAGGGTAGTTGGCACAGGGCCGGAGTTATTGGCTTCGCAGATTTGCGCTAATGTGTCTTCCGATAGTTCATAACGCGAGGCGCTTGCGATTCATGGACCCGTGAACTCGTAAACCCCTCTTCTCCATCTTTCAAATCCCCTCCCCTCCCCCTCCCCTCCCCTACACTCAGACTCCCTTGCTTCTCATTCTTTCCATATACACTTTGCCCACAATTTATCCCTCTTTACCCGCTCTCGTTCGGTTTATCGCTCTGGCATACTGATTTCGCTCCTTGGCAGAGCCTTCATTATTAAATCCCCCAAGAGATTTACGTCGTATCCAAAGGGAATAATTATTGAAATTCTATTTGATCAGGGTGGAATGTTAAACATACAAAAAAAAACATTTCCTTATCTCGACCGTACTTATCAATTTTCCCCTTTGATTTTTCATTTTTTACATAGCCAATTAAGGGTTAAAAAAATTGACACGGATCGTGTTCATTTTTTTTTTTTTTCTTACAAATTCCTTATCTATCCTTCTACTTTTTTCACTACGACCTGTCAGGCTTCCAAGGCAACCAGAAGGAAGCAAAGTGAAGGTAGCAGCAAGTAGAAGCTCGTACCTAATGGAGGTTCCAATCGGCTTGGTCTTCGGTTGGTACCTCTTCCTGACGGTAGCGAACGATGACGATGGTCTTGGTGGGACGTTCCTGAAGTTGGCGATGGTGCCCGCTGGTAATGGTGGACACGTCATTTATCTTTCACCCTTCCTACCTTCGTCCCGTCTCTTCCCCACCTTCCTCCTACGACCTACCATGCCACTTCACGTGGCGCCATCTTGGGCACTCCCACTCTCTCACACACGTTCACCTACGGTGCGGACCAAAGGAGAGAATCTCCGTCCTACCGACTCACTCGCACTTGTATCCTATCGTATATATATATATATCTCATATAACACACAGTACTACCACCTTAGCCACTCTCTCTCGGCGTCCGCCCCATTGCTGCTTCGTCCATCTTAGCTGCGTGCCTGGAATAGTTGCCAATTATTCCACACCGGTTCCGACCTCTCTCTCGCTCCCATCTCCGCCCCCCTATACTCGTCTCTCTCTCTCTCAATAGCAAATCCCAGAATGACCGCCGCGAGCAAACGTTACACGGGAATTTATAAGCGTTGAAAAAAGTGTCAAAGCATAAATAAGAAAACACACGGTTTAAAGCCGTCAGAGGTATTAAAGACGAGAAAATAGCCAATGAATATTCATCAGCGCTAACTTCGACTTCCACTGTTGTTTTCTTTTCATTCGAAACCGATAATGATAACGCATATCGCTCATGACAAACTGCCTTTACGTGATCGGCCTACCTAATGCTATATTCTGTTGATATACATATATATATGTATATTTTTTCAATTTACATATTTAACATGAAATAACGATAATGATAATAATTTTTATTAATATTTTCGTTATTTCGCGTAAATTATTATTATTATGTCAGCCACACACACTCTACGTTTCGCACACCCAGGCCAATGGGATCGAACAATAGCCAGCTACTCCATTCCTGATTTATTTCGTATCCACTTCCGGTTCTGGTTTCTGGTTCTGGTTCTGATTTCGTACTCCCGGCACGTAGCCCTGGGCCTCTCCTGGAATATTAGCGGGTAGTGGGTTCCGAGCCCGCACCAGGTCGAGCTTGCGAACGACAGTCGTGCATACCGTATTAAGCCCGCAGGGACTTTTCCAGCTTTCTCTCTCTCTCTCTCCCTCTCTCTCTCTCTTTCGCTTTCTCTCTCTCTCTCGCACTGTTCCTACACCCACTACGCACATACCTTCACATAGGGACAGATACCCACGTCTAAACCCATCTCACGCACTATACTAGCTCGCACGCAGCTCGTATCAGTGCTCCGTGTGCAAATACTCTCGTATTCATGAACCCCCGGCTTCTCGCCCGTTGGCTATGTACAGTAGTGCCACCACGAGAGCTGCCATCCGCAGACAGGCTGTCCACCTTTCTCGTGAGATATTTTCTCGGATACAGTGTACTTTTATATACGCTCCCACAAACATATCGAACATAATGGACATGTAAATGTCGGGTTACAAGTTTAAGTAGATATTCCCGATAACGTGCAGACGTATCTTCTACTGGATTATATATCCTATACGTGCTCTAAAAATAAAGTCATGACCGACAGCTTATATTTTTATTTCCTTAAATCTTATCATGCTCTACTACAGATTCTCTTTCATAATGGCTGTCAACGTCAATGCGTCTGGCGAAAGGGTATAATTAAATACGAGAGGAGCCACCTCCTTGCTCCTTTATCAACCCGTCCGTAGTATCGTGATGATGTACCACGTAACATCCCCTGGAACTGGTACTTTGCGGAATCTAACCTAACCTTCGTATCTGTACGTGTATCTACTTTTAGCCAGAGCCAAAGACTGGCTTACATACGTTTTTTTTTTTCGATATGCATATATATATATATATAGTAATTTTTAAAGGGAGCTAAGGGAAGAGAAATGTATATCGGAACGGAATGGAGATGAAACTCCATGGCTACGTAGGATATCTCTGAAAGGGCGTAACGAAGATGGAGGTCGAAGGTCGTAGGTTTTCCTAGGGTAAGTAAGGACACGTTAGGAAGGTGTTTCTGACAGGCATAGAGAAGGCAATTTACGCTGGTAAAACGCAGCTTTGAAATTCTACAAGACTTCCTATATGGTACTCCGGACGATGTTGGACCGCTGATTTCTTATCGTACAGCAAAGTGTATACTGATAACAGCTTAAGGGATTTTCATTAAGCTCGTTGCGCACGACGGTAGATGGAAATTGCATTTGTTTGTTATTTTTTGCATTTTATTGTTACGAAATCAATTCTTTGTCTCTTGCTTTTCTTTATTCAAGCCTTTTTTCTTTTTATTTTATACTTTGTATACCGTACAGGATGTATTATGTTGCCGATGGCATAGAAACGATTTCGAGACGTTATAAAAGCGAAAAGCCGTCCCGAGGGAAGCCAAATGATCCCGGTCGATGAGGTAGCAATTAGGCGAATGAATAATTTCCAGTAAATTAAGCGTCCGCGACGGGGTGCGAGCGAGTGAGTGAGTGAAGTGGTCGGTAGAGAGAGAAAGAGAGAGAGAAAGAGAGAAAGAGAGAGAGAGAGATAAAAGATATATAATGCGAAAAGTGAAGTAAATGGAGAAATAGAAAAGGGGGAAGGTGGGAGGAGGGGGGGGGGGGTGAAGGAAATATGAGAGAATCGTAGAAGTGGTATCAGTTGTAGGTTAGATCGGTATATAGATATAGGTAGGTAGAAGGTTGTAGGTTGGTAGTAGGTATGGGTCTGGTACCAACCGTGGAGGTCCTGACGTTATATATATATATATATATATATATATGTATACACATACATAGTACAGATTGTATATACCTATATGTACAGACTATGGCGGAGATGCAGTGCTGCAATCAAACGTCAATCCCAGGCGAGTAATTTTCAAGTAATTTGTTTCCCCGTGGCGAAAAATATTGCGCTCTTCTTATTTTACACGGCATTCGGGAAATAAATCCGCATCCGACTCCGCAACGTCTGCGACGGTTCGCGCTGTGCGCCGTATATATATACGAGGACGTGTCTATAGTCTCTTGCAATTTCTATGGCCGGCGCATCCACCTTGTCCTCGGGGACGCCGTGTGAATTATTTCTTTGAAAATCGGACAGAGAAAAAATTAGAAAAAATATTGTTGATTAAGAAAAAATATATATATATATATTTTATTAAATTTAAAAATCGCGATTGCAGTGCGTACGCTGCGTAATTGGATCGATGAATTTTTACACGTAATATTTGTACTTGTACGAGATGTGCATAATGTGCGTGGAAATGGGGCGTAACAATCGAATCCTCGAGGAACGTTAAAAGGGCAAACGTTTTGAATGTGAAAAATGACGATTTAAGGATGAGCAATTGTCAGGACTGTAAAAGATTTCCGAGTCCTGTAGGAGAGCTCGGAATCCTGTAGGAAATATGTAAAGCGAAGCAGTGCCGATTTGTTTCCCCTCCCTCCTCCCTCCTCCCTCTCCGTCACCCTCTCTTAACTTCTGCCCTCCCGGCATTTCCACGTCGAGAATCCTCCAGGATCCCCTAGTCTCACTTACTACATCCATGCTGGATTTACGCGCGATATATTTGTTTTAAAGTCCCGGGATTCCGCGCCGTCCCGACGCTGCGTCGTCGTTTCTCGTATTTACGAGGGAGGGTAGGGAGGCTGAAGGATGCTGGGAATGTGTGCGGGAGTTATGGCCCGAGTAAGTGCTCTCGATCTGGGCAAGGGGTTCTCAAAGAATGTTTGAAAATTTTGAAAAATATTTTCAAAATTATCGCGGTTCGGGCGTACAGGTCAAAAAGATGAGGTGATTTTGGAAAATGGAAAAAAATTAATTTTAATTCAAAAAAAGGTCCAGAGTAGGGAGATAAGATCTGGCGTATCGAACTGTCAAAGTTTCAAGACTGTCATTCGAGTGGTTCCTTGGTAAATGTGTTTTACGAGTGGTGAGAATCGAGAGATAGCCGGATGAGCAAAGGGTGCTTAACTCGAAGTCTTGCGGAGTTTGCAAATGGCGCGGGCGTCGGGACGCCCGTGGCCGCGGTGGAGCGCGATGACGCTGAGGACGAAAGACGACGGCGTTTCCCGGTCCCGTATTAAGAGACGGGAGGCAGAACTCGGTAACATTATCGTGTTTTAATTTAACTTGCTGCTACACTTTAATTAGACTTTGGTTGAATGAGACGTCGACAGGCAAAGCGGCGACTGAGCACTGCCAAGCAGAAGGAAGTCTGTTTCTCGATGTAAAGCGAAATAATTGGCCAGAGCCTACAATACCTTCAACCTTCTACCCATCTACCTCGTACCTTCTTCTATCATCCTCATCCTCCTTACAGGCTCCGCAGCCTCTTCCGTTACTTCTTCTTCTTCTTCTCGGATCCTTTCTCACCCTTTGTGGCGCTCTACCTACCTTACTTCCCTCAAACGATACCGAGCTAGAACGCCGTCTAGAATAGAGGGAATGGAAGACTGAGAAGATTTGAGATACCAACCCCCTCACCCACCCACTCTTGAGATGCTGGATAGAAATCCAGCATCTTTCTATGTGAGTATCACTCGAGCGACCCACACCCCCACAACCATCAACACTGTTCCAGGTCCTATTGATAGTAGCATCTAGACTACCCTTTATCACCCTCTCACCCACAACCCTTAGATCTCATAATTCTCGTTAATTCCTACTGGTCCATCGTTCGAGAAACACAAGATTTATCTCAATTTCAAAAGTAAGCCAGATTCCGATACACGCATCACAAATCTGTAGTTCGTCCCGATTCGTATAACATTAATAAACAGCATCCCTAAGGGATGGACCTGTCGACGTATCTCGTGCGATAGATACGAGCGATAAGAAAATTTTCAAATCATTATATTAATGACCTTTGACCGCCGACGACAGCGTAGCAGAATCTGGCTGGTTACTTGCCGATATATAGGAGATAGTCGCAAAGGGATCTTCGGTCGGGGGGGTCAGGGGGCGAGGTTGAACCTTGGCAAAGGGTGCCTTTGCCGAAGGGGCCAAGGGTGCGCTGGAAGCCGGGACCATTGTGGTTGGAGATAGAGATGGCTATCGGAGCGCGCCACGCGGTAATTGCCAGGAACTACGGGGGGAAATTAAAGCTGCCCCGGTCTTCCGGCACCCCCATTGTACCTTTGCGACTCTGTTCCCGTAGCGTTCTATTTATCAGGGAGCCAATGGCTGCTGCCGTTTCTACTGACAAGCTTCGTGTCACTGTGTCACCGGAATCGAAATCGTTTGGTTTTTTTTTTTCGGTGCACAGGGTCGGGTTATCAAAATGAGGTTAAAAAGAGATTTTTTTTTTGAATTTTTCGACGTCGTTACCCAAACACGCAATTTCGGGTTAATAAAATAATATAAACGTTAGTGACTCGGCAAGTACCCCCCCCCCCCCCGTCCCACCCCTCTGGAAAGGGGTCGGTCATGAATTTACTTCGGGAAAAGGAGCTGAGAAGGGTTAAGGACGCGTATCATACCAGTTGATTAATGTACTTCACCCGTATCCAGTACGCAACCCCATAGGATATACAAGGGTACCTCGGACACGCGTATCATTTGTTACTCCCCCCCCTATTTGCTACCCCCTTTCCGCCTAGTTCGTCCAGACCCACTGCCGGAACCACCCACGCAAACCGCAGGGCTAATGATCATGAATTTGTAATGACGCGAAACCTTCTTCAACCCTTGCAACGAGGAGAGGCTGGAACAAATGAAAAGCCCAATTTCCTATAGAGTCACCGTAATAATCGATCATCGAGAACATTCAGTTTGGCCAACCGTGAAAAAAAAAATCTCTGTCCCTTAACCTCAAATTGTCACATTCGACGATTTTTCGACTTGCGCAAGGCGACTTCAGGTACTGACCCGGATGAAGTTCTGGCTCTCCGGTTCTCCTCTAGTTCTCATCCTGATCAGAAGCTGCGCTCTCGAGTGGATTTGAGACTGTTCCATCTTGACTACCAGGTCGTACCGGATTCTCAGTTTCCGGTTTCCGGATGCGCATGGACCAAGGGTGGACGATGGGAGGTGACGTAGGTGTCGCTCTGATTTTTGTTATCGGTTGGTAAAATACGTTACAAGACCTAGATACGATCTGCTACCCTAGGGTAGCTATATTGAGACACGGTACTTACTAGCCACATATCTACGTCGTCTCTAGTGCACATATGTCAAGAGAGAGTAGGTACATACATATATATAGCATATGAAGAGCATACCGTAGCGTAGGTATGTACGAGAGGCGGGTTGGTTGCGGATAATTCAGGCAATCAGCGTAATGTTGCGGCGGTGAGGACCCTCCAACCCCTATAGTACATACCTACCTACCTACCAACCAGCCAACCAACCAACCAACTGAGCTTTCATGTTGGTATGTGTACTGGCATATGTGTTGCTGAGGTTTCAAGCATCCCTGTAGGTACACCAGGTCCAGATCATCGAACCAACACCCTTGCGGAACGCATGCGGCAAACCGAACCCTCTGCACGTGTACCTAGGTAGTAGCTATAGTAGCTATAGCTACGGCATACGTGGTACATAGGGGTACTGCTACCGGCGATGGCGATATTGGTGGTGGTGGCGGCGGCTAGAGGGAAAAGGGGTGGTTCCAGGGGTGCAGGACCGCGTGACAATGCATCGAGTGCTCTCGAAATATTCCTGCACGATGCACCACGACTCTACGCCATTGGCCGATGATCAGTTGCTATTTTTTGGTTTTTTTTTGAGTCTATGATTTCCGGTCGAAGCGTATGGGGATTAAGATGGTTAAATTTTTTGGTTTTATGAAGTTTTAGGTTCTTTGCTCCAGATGGATTTTGAGGGTGATTTTTTTAAGGAGGGTGGTAATACGTATTACGTAATTCTTTTTAAAGGGTACACCGAGTATGTCTGGTATGAACTAGGTACGTATGGCCAGGAGATCCTTTCAGACACAATCTCGGGCTCACCTAATCCCCGGGAAATCCGGAAACCGAGGCGACCGCCTACTTTTCCTCCGTCTTCTCATCATAGAACAAGAAGATCTAGGATTTCCGTCTTTTCATCGGGCAACTGGCTCTGCCGTTCGTGAAATTGGATACACGGCGAATGGATCGTCGTATGTCTTTTACGTGAGTAGACGGTGGTCCAGGGATGCTGCGAGGACTGGTAGATTGGAGGATGGACGTTTAGGTGGACCCATCTTTATAATCAGGAAGTCATCTTCATTGTGATCTTTTTCGAGGTCGCGAAAGACCAAAGGGGATGGTTTCTTGTGTCCGTGCGTTAGGATAGGTAAAAGGGTTATTGTCGCAGTATGTTTTTTTTTTTCTGTTAAGGGATGAAAAATCTAAGAGGAAAAATTCGCAGATGGATAACAGAATTAGGATGTACCAGGGAAAACACGTGTCTCGCTCCCCTTTAATTATATCATCATTTTCTTTCTCTCTTTTTTTATTCTTTTTTCTACCCTCGGAAGCCGACGTTATCAGCGCCCACCAATCGCTGAACTCTCTTTGGGAGGACGCTTTATTTTTCGCTGCTAATTTCCTCGGTCCTTGGATTGGGAAAAACAACTGCTCACCCGCTGATAGCGATTGCTTGGGAAGGACTTGAAAGGTAGATTCTGGGGGTAGTCTTACTTTAAGGGTCCTTCCTGACGACTTAAAATCCCGCGCATTCTCTCCCTCATCTTTTCTCTCTCTCTCTCTCTCTCCCTCATCATCTCTTCCTCTCTCTCTCTCTCTTGCACCCTCTCGATTCCCCTTTCTAGTACTACTCACGGACATTCTCCCTTTTTTTTTTCAACTCCTCACTCTTTCGTACTCCCTCTCTTTCTCTTTGCCACCCTCTAGGAAACCCTCCACGACGAAGAGGGTGGCGCACCGGGGCCGCTTTCAAAAGACTCAAAATTACTTTCTGGATAAGCTGGATTAGGCTCGCTCTCGTGCTGCGCCCCAGATTAGACCGGTGACACTCACGGGCTGCGATTCGCTGCCGGCTTGTTTTTTTCCCCCGACAATTCTACTTCGCCGTTTTTTTGGATTTCCGCTGAATTTCATTAATCGGCATACGCGACTTCGACCCCCTGGACCAACGGTGTTCCCATGTCCGTAAAGTCGCAAGGGACCAATGGCCATTAGATTTTCAAACACGGTCCATGCACTCGTATACAATTTTAAGGGATGCTCGCACGAGGTAATGCTGCGAATTTGATTTTCCTTCGTGTCCTTCTTTCTGAAAAAAAAAATCGAAATTTAATTTGTATTCGAAGTCAGGAAGCCATCGAGGATAGGACCAAGTCCCATTGGTAGGCACTGCACAGGGTGAACTTTAAGAGGGTTGCTTTGTCGAGGCGTTCGCTACCCTTTAAAGCGCCTCCTGTCCTCGCTACCTCCCTTGGTTTCCACCCCTTTGGCACCCTCTCCTCCCCTCAACCCCCCAACACCCCCCCCTCCTCCCATTACCTCACTCACCCTGGCCCTCTTTTCGTCCCTTCTCTCCTCTTCTCGGAATCCACCTAACCACCCCCCACCTCCACCCCCTTCATCCACCCTTGCAAGAGAGAGAGAGAGAGAGGAGAGAGGGGTCCTCCGCTCAGCGAAACCCGAGGGCGAAACCAAGGAGACCAGATTAGAAGGGGCGAATCCCAGCCTCCGCTCAGAGAAGCCCAGACTTTCCGAGCTGAGTTAGAGATTTCCAGTCGCCTCCTATCCTCCCTTTCAATAGCCTTGCGCAGCCCTTCCATCCTCCTCCACCCACACGAACCAACCCTCCTTGAAACAATGATGGAGGTTAACTTCGAAAATCGTGAGGACCTGAACGAGAGCTTCATATGGAAGATACAAGTTTTCAAAAAGTGAATTCAAATTCCTACCCATCATCCCCTGTGGAAGCTGCTACTAGAATTTTATCTTGCGCAAATAATTTTCATCCCCTCTACCTAATACGTTAATAATAATAAATAAAAAAAATAATTTTTGACATAACCAAGAGTAATTATTACCAAGGTAATTAAGGGTTAAATCTCCGTTCACAGTAATAAGGGATGACGCGTGTCGTGGCAGCCAAGCATCATGAGCACCCTCGGTACTTGTTTTTACCCCTCCTTTACTGTTTTTTTCCTTTTTTTTTTTTTGACAATATTTTGCGTAATTGAGCAGCCGCAATAAATCTCCCTTGAATTATAACCGTTCCGGTAAAATAACTGAAAACTGTCCAACTCCTCCCATCCATTATTTACATCGTTTAGCAAATTTTACTCTTCCGAGGTTTCGTAGTGCGCATGCGCGCACGCTTTCATCCCCTTTCCTCTTCCCCTGTATCAACACTCTTCTATCTCCTCGCTATCTATCTTCTACTTTTGTACGTGTGTGTATATATATACATATATGTATATTCACATACGATACTCACTAGGTACACCCACCGACTGTCCCAACAAATACTCATACGCCGGAGGACACGCGTGATGGATTCTGCAGGAACGAGTGAATTTACGATTTCATTGAAATTTCGCTCGCTAATCGCTCGTCGCTGCGTCAAACGTTTCCGCCTGTCCGTTCGATCGAATCCGCTGAACTTTTTCCAATGAAAAACGAGCGCGTAGCACTTTTACAAAAAATCCATTTCGCTCGAACGAGCTTAAACTGTATAAACGTCTGTTGAATCAATACAGAGTCGTCTTATCGGTCAATATTTTGAGTTTATTAGAAATACGACCTATATTTATTCTTATCAGTGACCTATATATGCGTAAGAAAATACACTTGAGAAAGTTTATCAAATTTTAATGTAATCACGTGAATTTTCAAAAAATCATCTTATCCGTCAAAAAAATTTTTCTGCTTTACAATTGTAACCTAAATCCATTGTTATCAATGATAACGATCGATCCTGTACTATATGAGATAAAATCCAGCACACTGTTCATCCTATTCACTCGTATTGTTTTATTAATTCTTTATCTCTCTCGCACTCCAAGAAAGAACCGGACGTTACCAGATGCTCGAGGTAGGCGTCTTATCGACTTCCGGGCCTCGTACAGTTTCCTGTTATACAAAACGTAGAAGCGTCCCGACGCTTACCGACTGGCCGTCGCTTTGCTGTCCGACAGACGTCCGCCATTCTATTGTTTCGAAATGGCGCGTTATCAGCCAGCGTAATCAGGCAGGTAGCTATATCCAGTGCACGCGGATACTCTACTCACAGTATACCTATATATACACATATATAAGCATCAAGAGAGAGAGAGAGAGAGAGAGAGAGAGAGAGAGAGAGAGAGAGAGAGAGAGAGAGAGAGAGAGACATAAAATAAAGATAGAGATATAGAAAGAGAGATCAAACAGCGAGAGCAATAAAAATACATACAACGATCCTATATATATATACACACACATATGGACCAGTTGGATGCTGAGAGCCATAGGAGATGCAGGAGGTCGGTACAGGAGTTAGAGTAGGATGCTGGAGGTTTGTGGAGGTTGGAGGATGAAACGGTGGAGAGGAGTAGTCCTCCGATTGGTCCATGCCGGGACCCCAACCTCCGGCACGCACGTAACGCGGCCAGATCGATACGCACTGCCCAAGCCCGCGTTTCTCCGCACTTACACGCTTATATACCTACCTATATCTATATATACTATATATATATCTATACGGTACACACGTATTACATATATATATATATTCCAACGTACCTACTTACCTATACCTCCACTTTGCAACAGCCTCCCGCCCCCTCTTTCTCGCCACCCTATATACACACATATACATTACATACCTAACTGCCCTTTAGACAATTCTGCGACATTTCGAGGTCGTACCGAACGTCGAATTCCGAGCCCTTTGACCACTGGCTGAGTGTTTACCGCCATTTTGTTCTCTTTACCTTCTTTTTCCGGCGCTTAAGTTAGTTTTATTCTATTACGTCAAGTATCGCCAGGGACTCTCGAGAATAGCGTTTAATGGCGTTTGCTCTGAAGTTGGCCGTGGTTTGGAGGTTTTTTTTGTCGATCAGGGTCTAATCCGATTGTAGATCCCGTAACGTGGACGGATACTCGCGTCTATGGTTGGACATTGTATTTACATGGGAAAACTAGAAATCTGCTTAATATGACGTAAGAAAGGCCTATGGTGGACAATGACGTAGAATAAACCCATAGAGCGGGCTGACTTTTTGTTTCCGCAAAGCGCACGGGGTTGTCTGACAATCTTCCCGCATTATGCGGACATCGTTATTGTCTCTTGGGTTGGACGTAGACGCACGCGTGTAACTCAGCACCGACCCCTCCGCCTGTCGTAATCGTTCACGTTATTAGCTGGCATTACGTAACGATCCGTGAATACGAGATAGACACGAGGTAATAGATACTGCAATTAATCGCCACGGGGTATCCAAGGGTGGTTACGTCGTGAGAATCTGTCTGACTTCGCCGATACGTCGCTTAAGGGTAGAAACGTGACATACATCTATAGGGTGGACATGAAAATTCTCCCATATGATTATCGTATCGATTAAAAAATGATAATGATTAAAATAATATTGATAAGCTGATACGTTATCTGTACCGTGTTAATTATGCTCGTATAGATCCAAGTGATTTTTCATGAGACTCTTTGGGCTCCCGGCTGGGGCCAATAAGGGTTGCTTGGATTTCACGAATGGCAGCCATTCATCCCTTATCCGCGAATGGCTCCTCTCGCGACCCAAAGAACTTCCCATTGAACTGGGTCCATCCCCAATTTTGACGTAGCCGGAGGCCCCCGTCACTCCTCAACCGTTCATCATCTGGCTCCACGACTTTGAACCTATCGATGATAAATAATGCTAGCCGTTCGCTGTGCTGAGCTACGGCTGTCTTCGTCTTTCGCGTTGGGTTATACGTATCTCCGTCTCTGTCGCTCTTTCGCACAGTCGCTGGAGCTCTCACGCTCTCTTGGAAACCCGCTAATATTTTTCATCGTCGTCGCGTGTGTGCCTTCTTTGCGCGTGCGAAAAGATGAGTGTCTGAAAAAGCGACGTGGCGAAAAGAGGGGTTGGTCGGGGGGGGGGGGGGGGGTGCGAGTCCAAAGGAGGGGGTGGGCTTGTATGGCTGAGGGTAGTTGGTATACAGGGGCGGAAAGGTAAGGCGCGGAAAGGGGGACCCGTACGTAACGCGAGAGGGTAGCGAGAGAGGTTTTTAGAGGAGGAAGAAAAGGAGGAAAAAAGGGTGGGAAAGAAAAAGAGGGAGAAAAGGGCGCTTGCAGCCCTCGAAAGCGACGCGTATAACTGGATAAGCTGGCGGTTTGTCGCTCGCCGAGGTTTTCACTTACTTTTTACTCCATGTTGCTTCCAACCTCCCCCCCGTGAGGATGGGGATGATGTATGTGCTACGTGATTTATACCCCGGTTGAGGACATGAGGGGGTGGTCGGTCGCTACGTGGGGATGTTTTTGCATATCCCAATCCCTATCGGTAGTATTTGAAAAATCTGGAGATAACTCTGTACGTATGTGTATATACATATATGTAGACTCAAAAACCGATTACGGATCAGGTATTAGCCGTGACGTTTAGGGGATGTAAATTTTTACAAAAAATCAACAGATTTTTAAACTACCCCTAGAACGAATACTTATCGTAGGATACTCCAGCTACCCCTTTTGCATGTGCGAGATACAGTGGCGACTGGTCCGTATCAGCTCGTATGACGTAAGGGTAGTTTTACATCAAAGATTCTTAACACCTATGGATATCAGTGACTTTTTACGCTGAGCGATCACGACGATCTTCCTTTTTTTTCCCTCTTTTTTTTCCACCCCTAATGCCCCCGGGTCGTCCAGGACCCACTCTATGGGGATGCTCCCAGTTCCAAGGGAGTTAAACCCAGTCTCGTTCTCCGCCATTAAGAAGATACAGTCACCTACATAAATAACTCTGTACACACAGTATCCAACATATGTACACACGCTTTCAAGTATCGCGGGATATTTTCTCTTCGCCAAATACAGCACGTCAAATTCCAGCCAGGAAGTCTCAGTATGGGAGCAGTTTCCGGTCCTGGCTGAAGCACACACGTCATTCCAGGAAATGTGGATCTTGGTCGCGAAGTGGTGCATATGATTTTCACTGAGGGGTTGCCCGATTCCACCCTCTCGCATAATCGCCAAGCGTAACCAACCCCCGCTAGTCTATACTCAATATACACATACGTATACATATATGTAAACTCGTTGGAGGTAAATTTGTAAAAAAATTTTTACAAAAATATTTACCCATCCGCAAGTATAGTCCGTTCCAAAAATGATTCATTGCCATTGAATTAGGTAACGAGCTTACCAGGAATTTTCAGACAGTACAGTACACAGATATGGAATCCATATTATGGATACCTTCCTTATATGGCATATGACATATGTTATTACACGTATGGTAATATACAGTAGTTAAGGTACATACGTTATCTGTGTAATTGCGTATTTACCGGCTGCGTGTGTTTCTGGGTAAAACGCGATGCTAATTGTCAGACGTCAAAATTGCCATGGGGGGAGAAAAAGGGGGCGGATGGAAAGTTGGTAAATTTTGTTTACCTCATCTTGTTTTTTTCTTCTTTTCCCTTTGTGGCTTACCGCGAAGATTTCTCAAAGTGGAAACGGGGCAGGGAATACCAAAGTAAGGGACGCGGATTGAAGTGCGGTAAAAACGCCGCAAGAGCCGTTTTGGAATTGCGGTGGAATGAAGTGGTGGTGGGGGGGACGGATGCGTTATGGAAAGTCCAGAAATCCGTACTGACGTAATCTCACGAAACTCCGGATGCCCGAGTGTATAATTAGCATGAGAATAATACCGCTCGCTTTCTTAATCAAACTTTTTAAATAGGTTTTTCACGGAGGAGAGAACGAAACCCGTTGAATTTTTTAATACGAAATGCTAATCGACTAATATCATTGCCTTACTCAGCCCCGACCATTCATACGGTAGAATTCGGCCGATTCTCGGGAAAGGCGTTATCTCGGCTCGTAATGAAAACTTGAAATTAACATTAATACCGTAAATAAGGACATTCGAGGAAACTTACAAAAAATAGCTGCTCGATGGACTCTATAGATATAGATGTATTGTAGGACGTAGATAAATAGGATCCATTCGTGAATACTCGACTGAGCTCGGAATCGATCGGGTGCCATTCTCGGTTCTTCGAATTGTTATTATTATTATGGTTATCATTCCTGACCGTGACGTATCGGAATGGCTTTTTATTAATGGTCGCTTATATACATATATATATTATATATGTATATATTTGGAGAGATGGTAGACTATGTGTATGAGTGCAAATTAGAAACGTATTTATCAGTTCACCCCCTCTTTTTCCACCCCCCTAGCTACAGTGGCCGCTCGTTAATTCCTCGTATGAATAATACACAGAAGGATGGAAAGAGAGAGCGACAGAGAGAGAGAGACTAGTGCTATACGCCGTTACGGTATAATTCAATTGTCATTCGATTCTCCACGCTTTGTCTGTCTGTCTGTTCGTCCCATCTACAACCACCCCCAGACACATCCCCTTTCGGTTCCCTACCACGTTAAAAAGCGTCGAACAACCCTTTCGCCGGATTTTCCCATTTTGATAGGAATGTATTTTCAGCAGGGTATGAATATTGACGATGACAAATTTTGCATGAACATCGACAGAGCCAATTGGAGGTTATTTTAATTTTTCTCAAAAAGTAATAATAATAATGATAATGGAAAAAAGTCATCCCTCTTCATGGCCAGGTAAAATAAAATCGAATTCGACTTTTTTTTTTACGTTACGCAGTTGGTCACACTCATCTAGTGCCTGTTGGGCTCAAGACAGAGAGAGAGAGAGAAATGGACTTCTTATCCTTCGCGGTGACAATGGCGGACATGAGAATTCCGTCACGAGCGTAACGCGTCGCGGCACGCGTGATATTCGTGACACATCCAGCGGCGGCTCGCACGTCGGGACGCCGGAATACCATTATCAGATAATGGCGGCAATTAACCGGCGGCGTGCATAAATCTTCGCGTGAAAGGACAGGATGCCATATTTAAATAAATAAGTAGCGTCATTGTGCGATGGGCCGAGGAGGCGTCATCGGGACTCAACAGTGTTGTCCTCGACGCGTCTCCTCGGTCCGAAAAAATGCTAATCAGTCCGAAACGAGCGTGCGGAGCCACTAGGAATGACGGACGAGATGAGAAGCCAGCTGAAATGCTCGGTAATTTATGCGACACGGCTGCCATACTGAAAGCGCCGCTTAACGAGGACAAATTTCTTTGAGGGGAAAAAAAAATGAAAAAAAAAAAAAACCTTTAAGGATTCGTCCAAGTCCAAGCTTGGCGATACGTACTCGTCATTTTTTTGGTAATCCTCCTTTCGGATCCGTTGACAGTCCCGACCGGTCACTTTAGCCGGTAGGGAGATGAAACATGAGAAGAGTCGGAGAGAAGCGGAAGTGACGTAACTGGGAAAAAAAAAATGGCGGTTTGTCCTCTTTGACTCTCTGGACGACTCTCACTGTTTAATATGACTTTTACTATGGGCTATATGTGTATTACTATATATACTCAGGAGTGTGTTTTGGGGGTAGAGTGTGGGTATTTTGGAAAGTTTTTTGGAAAAAAAATTTCTTTTGAATCTCACGGGCAATGATGGCGGCGGGGGGGGGGGGTGAAGTTTCGTGGAGATTTTTTTCTCTTGAGCTTCCTCGATAACGGTCGACCGCACGGGACGCGTGGCTGCACATTCACCCTCTGCGTCGCGACGCATGGCGTCCCGGCAGCAACGTTAACGCGACGCATCGCAACGCGCAGGGGATGATGTGCAATCTATCGAAAGATATTCATGGGGCTGGCCGCTGGCCCTGCTCGTCGGCCCCATCAGCCATAACCGTCGCGTCACGAATGTCTTATTGATTGCACCCATCTCGCCCCTTCGCCACCCTACGGGCCAACCCCTTCCAGCTATGTGGGAATAACGCGAAAGTCAGACCGGAAGTGGGGAATATGCCTTTCCAGATCGCCCTTTACCGTACCTATAACATACACATACCACTCGTGCAGCTTTGGATAGTTTCCTAGCCCTACTATGGGAGTTTTCATCCCTTTCTTACTTGTATCGCATCCCAGTTTCCACTGGACCCCGACCCTTGATCCTCACTATGAATTTCTTATGGAATTTCACTATGCGTATCATTTATCATGATACGGACAAGGATTTTGCTTGTGACGTAACGATACTTATGTCCGAGTCCAAGTATGAAATTTCCATTGGTCCAGCGAGGGTAGGAATATTTGACACCCTTGTTTTTTATGAAAATTCAAAATTTTTTCCACTGCAAGATGATCTCGTAATTCGATATTGAGATAAGGGATCGAGACACGGAAATCGTGACGTAGAATTGAAAGTGAGAGTGAGAGCAAATGTAGGAGAGAAATTTGGGGTGGGGGGGAGTGCGTAAGCCTGGGATCGTGAGGCATCATGACTGCATGGCCAAGGCATTCAATATACTCACGCCGCGCCTCATTGTGCCCCACTTGACTTTGTTGTTGGGGCTTTTGTGCTGTTTTTTCCCGAACGGCATTCTTTGTCGAGTTAATTATTCGTTTTGTTGCTTAACAGCCGCGAGATTTCTCAAACGGGGCTTGGCGATGACTCGCGGCCAGGGCCGTACGGGTCAAGGGGGAGGATCAGGGCCGAGAGTTATGTGCTTGGGGAATTTTTCGTAGGCCGACGGGTCTGACTCCATTTTATTTTCTCATTAAGCCGTTTAGCATGGTGACCTAGGTCATGGTCGTCTCATGAAAATCCTGATGATCCTTTGTAACCATAAAAAGGATGGGTACCGTGCGAAGATACATTGATAGCGTGAGAATGATTTAAAAAATTCATTTAATAATTTTCTCAAAAACGAGGTATGAATTTTGAATATTATTTGTTGGAGAGGAGAAATGTTGTTTTGATAGGGGATGAAAAAAATTTTGAGATTCTAAGGGGTGTTTCAGAAGTTGACAGTGATTCTATGGTAAGTAGTCGTATATAGGGGTGGGTGTACAGTAGCTCCTAGAATTTCAACCCCATATAGACTCAGTGTACAGGCGACTAGGGGAAGCCCATGGAGCAGCGTTGCTAATCCGACGCATAGTTTATACGTCATTAAACCGCGCCAGGGGCGGCGCGAGGGGGTGTATTTAGGAGGGTCCAGGGGGTGGCACGCGCGGAATCCGCGGACGTCACGGCGAATATTGCCGCCTCTGGGGCCGTCACGGGGGATGCTTGAGGGCTCTGCGGTTTGCTGCACAACCCTCGCGAGAGCTGTCATGGCGAATCATCCCCTGGAGATATGACAGGAGCCTCCAGGGGCGTCTCATCTCGTGGCCGAGGGTGACGCTGACAGACGCCAACAGGCGTTGATCGTCGTCCGACCTCGAAATCGAGATTAAATGCCGCTCGGCCTCCCTTCGGACACCGGAAGAATACCCTGCCAATACGAATATCCTGGACGATACCAAAAACTACCCTTAAAGAGGAAGTCGAATTTATTTTTTGAAAATTATTTTCTACTTCACATATATTAACCAAAATATTCGTATCCAAATATTGAAATATTGAGATATGAAATATTTTTGTAATTAAAAAAAATTTTTTTAGCCAAAATTCTACTATCACTGTCTTTTGATTTTGAGAAGAAGACCAGGTTCGGATTTACTTGGAGGAATCCGTATTCAGTCTCCTAGCTAGGATATACGAGTCGTTGAAGGTGGCGCAGAGAAGAGGGGTTGAGTTCAGAGGGTAGTGAGGAGAAATGGTGAAAGAGAGGGATGAAGTGACGGAGAAAGGGGGTAGGTGGGTGGCGGTCGGGGGGGTTGTCGGTAGAGGAAGGCTGTGCAAAGGGCATCATTCTAATTGCCCCGGACTTCCTTTCATCCCCTTTGTGCGACCCCCGGGTGCGCTTCCTCATCCAACCCATCCCACCCCGGGGCGACCGGCTCTAAGTCATTTCTGCGATTAATTTTTCCTTCCAATTTGCACGCGGCAGTAATTAAGGGGCTGGAGCGCAGTACATCATTTTATGCCCCGTGCGGGAGGGGGGTGGTTACCATGAGTCTCCTTTAAAACAATGCCGGATATCTTAGCTGTGAAAAAAAAGCCATGACGCCATTTTGAAAACCGTCCATCCCCTTTATCACTGTTCGTTATCATGATCTTAAAAAATTTTTCAAAAATATTCAAAATCACCAGCACGCACCGAGCAATAATCTTTATACGCGAAACCACCCTTTTCCATAAGGAGTCGCTATTTCGTTCCTGGATGTTTTCGCAAACGTATCTCGCGTCACTGTATCCGGTGTACCGGGTAACGAAAAAAAAAAAAAAATATAAAGAAGAAAAAAAGAAAATGATAGAACGGGGGATAAGAGATGCTAAGAGAAGCGTCGGGGGTGGAGTTGGGTCTGGGATGGGTAAATAAAAAAAAAATAATAAAAAAAATAAAAAAGAATAGAGAAACCCTCCGAACTGCAGACTGCGAACAGATTCGTTTCAAGCCGGCGAGTTCACAGTTTAGGAGGCTGAAACGTAGCGTAGTGGCGCGGGCCTTCGAGGTGTTTAATAAAGATAATGCCTGAGCCGGGTGGATTGGGGGTGGGTCGGGTCGGGACTTTGCTCATTCACCCACTCGCTCGTTCGTGAGTTCTTCCTCGTGAATGCACTGAATGCCTTTCTCTACTCTCTCTACTCTCTTTACTTTCTCCTTCTTTCTCCTCTCTCGCTCACTCTGACTCTGTATCCTCTCGGTCTTTCCTTTTCTTTCTCATTCCTCGACTTTGTACCTCGCACGCATCTACCGTGTATTTCTCATCGTATTCCCATACTACGTATAGGTACGTATTCGCGGCGCTTATCCTGGCCAATAGTCGCAGACTTGTGAACCAGCCTTAAAGTAAATTTACATTATAAGATCATAGGATCTGTGGGTATTTTATTAATGAATATTATCCGTCGTACCGTAAAATTTTTTTCAATATTTTTATTACATTATTTTTATACAATTCGGTCATCGTCCAAACGACAAAGTCTGATTGATCCTTTCCGGATGCTGTACATATTTTATCTCGTATCTCGCAAAGATGAAAAACGTTCCATGACAATAATCATGAAAATAGGTAATAGGTAATACAAGTGTTTCGCAAAAAATGTTTGAGAGATAAAAAAATGATTTTGAAAGGATGCTGAACCGGGACCATACGTTTCCAGCAGAGTGAAATCTGTATGTCGGCGATGAAGGGATGGCTAGATGGTTTGGCTGACTGACTGACTGGCTGTAAGGTAGGCTGACTGGCTGGCTGGCTGGCTGGGTTTTGCTGCATCGAAACACGTAAGTTCCAGGAGGGCAATAATAGATCCCACAATGCCACGCGAGCTTTTCAGGGCTCCGGGGGTTGGGAACTAGTCGGAGAAGGTTCGCGTGTACGGAGTTGAATGAGAAGGTGGTGGAGTCGACCAGAAGGGTGGGCGTAGAGTAAAGGGTGAGAGGGTAGGAGGGTAGGGTGGACGCGCAGTAGCTCATCAACTAATGGCCCGCACCGGAACTGAACTACCTTCGTACGTACTCGCGGTACCTGCTACTCTGCCAGGTACATAGAGAGGAGGCTTGCGAGTACCGGCACCCCCAGTCCACCCCTAGTCCACCCCCAGTCCACCCCCAGCCTATACGTTTCTAACCAGCTCACAACCCCTTTCACACGATATAGGCAACAACCCAGGTACACAGAGCATATTCACCAGCAGCATTCAGAAGTACACATTACTACCCCTATCTAGGTTACACGGCAGTGCCTACTCCATTTCAAATATTTGACATTATTTTCAACCCCTTCACCCCCAAAAACGGTCCAGCCAAGACCAGAGACTGGTAAGAGCCAAAGAGACCCCTAAACCAGTCTCTTCTGTTTTTTCCTCCATTAAAAAAAAGTTCCCCTCATTTTTTTTTTATTATTACCCTTATTTTTTCTTCATTACTTCCTCGGCACTGGTACCACCCCTGGATCCTTAATAAGGGACGATCGGCTGATGCCGTAGGACAAGTTGATCCTGGCTCGTCCGTCTGGCTTAACTCGTCGCGAGTTTCGCGGGCGGTGAGTGCCAGGAAGTAAGAAGGGTTGCTTTCTGTCGCAGTGGGGTAGGATTCACATAAATCCACCCCCAATTCCCCCCTAGCCCCCCTACGTCGCTCGCCTCATCGCCAGAGGAACCAGAGACACCCTGGTCCAACCTAACCCGAGGAAACCATGAATATTGATCATTCCCATTCTACGCGTACACAGGGTATATACACCCGACGTCAGATCCTGGAGAGTTCACAGGGTACTTCTGTCTTAAACGACAGACAGGAGGAGAGTCCTTGTACCAGATGGGCAGGAGGACTGTTACGAGGGTCCTAGATATCAACCACGTGGACAACGGATTTCTATTTACGTCCTGACTTTATCTTGACGGCATCTAGTTATGCCGAGCACGATCTACTCGAATCTGGACACCCTTATGTGCACCTTCCTCGGTATGAATTTTTTTTTTTTTTTTTTTTTATAACGTACGTGAATGCACCCTCCCGTAACAGGAATTGTGAGGATTACAAACAGCCACCATTCTTATACCGATTTCGCCAGGACGTCCACATGGGTGTCAGCATTGTTCCTCGATCTGCATACGGGTATCAATCCTATGCATTCCTATTGATCGTCATTGATCTATAACACGTGTCTATCCGATGTTTCGTCATTTTCGATTTTCCAACCCGGTACATGTAAACCGATGCATATAGCAGGGAGTCGAGGAGTTTTTAGCGCTTCCAGAGTTGCCATGACGACAACGGTAGGCCGTTATTAATCCCCGACAGGGAGTACCGAGGAATGATGAAGAGACAGAGAGAGAGAGAGAGAGAGAAAGTGGTCCACCACCCTCGTCTCTCCCAGGAGCTTCGGATTCTCTGATTTTCTCTCTCCCTCTCTCTCTCTAGTTCTATCTCTCTCTCTCTCTCTCTCTCTCTCTCGCTCACTTTAATTCTACCCGTCTCACCCCCTCTCGTCATCTCTCTCTCACTCTCCCTTTTTTCCCCTATTTTCCTTTCTCTATCCAAGAACGACGCGCGAGACGGAAACAGAGAGTCCGGGGAATTAGGAGAGACTCTCCGTCATTATACTCCCATCATTCACTTCCTTCTTTGCTTGCTTTCACTTCTGCCTCCCTATATATTCCTTTTCCGCCTTCAAGGAACCTCATCCTCATCATCCAACCCGTCTAGCCACTCCCGTTTCCTTGGCACACTCTTTCGCTGCTCCCTTGTACTCGAAGCTACGCTCATCTCTCAGGCCAATACCTGCCTTTGCTTTATTACGCGCTGCTCTTGTTTTTCTCAATCTTTTTTTTGCATTTTCTTTAAAGCAACTTTACGCATGATTTTCTAGTATATCATTATCATTATAATCTTGTATCATTTACACATGTCAGATCGTTTACAAGTAGTCTTATCGTACCAGCCACGGATACCAATACCAACTTCGGTATGAAAAGTCACTGGAATTCTCGACTTAACTGCGTATAGTATATATAAAACTGGTCCAGAACAGTTTTGAATCGTGGATGCTGAATTTTTTTTTCTCCATGACATCCCGTTTCCGGTAAGGAATATCGATGCACTGGCAGACGGTTTAAACTCACGGAGACGAGTTTTACTTTTTTTTTTTACAAATGTACAGCAATCCGTTTACACTGTTTACGGTTGCCTTGCTCTATATAGTGTATATAGGTATACAAAAACTATACGCATGCTTACCAACGGACGGACAGTGCCGGCCATTCTGCCTGTGTGGTCCCTGAGGCAGGAGAAAAATAAAAGTTTAAAGTTCCAACTCGTTATTTATCGACGCGTAGTCCCCGGCTCCCTGTCAGAAGGCATTATTTACGCGTTTCGCGAGCGGACTATTAATCCGAGTCGATATGCGGCCGGAAGTGCGAGACTCTCGACGTTGAAAAGTCGTCGTGTGAGAGAGAAAGTAAAAAAAAGGGCTTTCTCTCTCTCTCTCTCTCGTATAAGTAACAATATAAGGGATACAGTGAAGAGACGACAGTGGCTGTAATTTTTCTTGCTCTTCTACCTAGACGGTTAGACCGGGTACCGGATGAGCACCGGATGGGTACCAGTTGGTACCAAAGTCGATCCTGGCGTACCGGAAGTCCGGTACTGGCGCATCAACGGTGCCTTGTTGAAATATCATTTTCAACAGTGTCGTATTGCCAACTGCGGTAATCCCGAATGCGAAAGACGTTCCGTTGGCTGCATTGCGGTGCACTTGGAGAACCTTGGAGTAACGCTGATCTAATAACAGGGGAAACGTTGCCTGAGCGTGTCCCGAGCTGGATTTCATTTTCTCTTGGATAAGAAAAGAAAATGGTGGTAGGGAGAAGAAAGGGAGGGAGGAGAGGTCGATCCGGCCATTTTTCTTTTTCTATATCTATATCTCTCTTACTCATCCTCAGAAGTACTCCGAGTCTCACAGTGAATATCAATCCGTGTCGAAATTTCCCCTAGAAAATATTCAACCCCTAGGGAATTTTTTTTCTTTTTTTAATAAACAGTCTCATTTTTTTTTACGCTAAATTCTTTATAGGGAAACCCTTGCAAATTTTCTGGTTAATTATTTCCTTGATTTGGTGCCGGGGGGGGGGGGGGGGGGGGGG
>JARPRH010000114.1:71490-96557 GCA_031763665.1 Calameuta haemorrhoidalis | reverse complement strand
AAGAATTTCGGTGGGTGATGTATATTTTGATAGAGGGCGCACTATTTGTCCATCTTGATTCGAGCCGATAGCCCGTCAGAGAGAAACCGTGGAAAAAGGGTCTGGAAGGTCGATGGATAGATAATGGCAGTGAAGAAGAGATGAGGGGAGGCTGCAACCAAGAGACCGGAAAGGGGTTCGAGTGCCGATGGAACTGTTTAATTTACCCTTTGTCAACCCCCATAGGATCCTTACCGATTCCCTATGAGATTTACCTGCGTATGAACGAACCATAAGTCCATTGAGGTGCCAGGGGGTAGTTATGGGGTGGTTTCTGAAGCGTGACAAGAATTTATGATTTTTACCTGATAACGTCCTATTATTACCTATTATCAATCTGTCCACGTGTATACCTTTCGACCCTTATTCCCACACATTGTCTATGGTAAAATCCACAAGATCTTCATCCCCTTTCAGGTTAACCGCTGTCCGAACTTAACCCGTAAAAAAAAATTTTTTTTTTCAAAATCGACGCGCGACACTATTAACATTCTTTTCCTTCGTCCACCATAATTCCCGTGACCGATCCTGTGGAATTTCTCGCACGGATTTTCAAAATTCCTTCCGCAGCATCTCTACCTCCCCTTCTCTACCATCTCATTGGGGTAGTCGTGTTCGGGATGCTGCTTATACATGGCGGCTGTAGCTTCGTCGGTATTTCCCGTTAACACGAGCAGTTTATTAATGGCCGCATATAATTGGTCCATTTCGAGTAATTAATGGCTTGTTAATTAGTGCTGACACGATGGACAATAGATCAACCGGTGCACAGGTGCGATATCGTCTTCGTGTTCTATGTTCTTGGTCCACCCCCTGCTACGTTCTTCTCAGCATCCCTTACGGTCGATAGGTCCAATCGTTATCGATCTTGAATTCACCGAATTTTGATTTTCAATCTTAAGATTTATTTCCATGCCGTGAGAAATAAGATTCGAGGTCAGTGAACCTTAATTAAAAAATTTTTTTACTCAAAGTATAATCTTTATTTTTTATATAACCGCCTATCAACGTTACGTCAAAAATTTTAATATTTTTTATTCATCGAATTATTTTAACGTCACCCACGCACGTAACCATTGTCACGTTCTACCCATTTATTCTCGACTGAAAAACAAAACCCAACAAAATTCGCCAATGATGCGCCGGCAGGTGCCAATATTTCGAGTACCCCATTTTTATCCTGATTGGAAGCCGAATATTGTTTCGTTATGTATCGCAAAACGAACCGGGTTGTCATTCAGCGATATTTTATACAGAACACACCTACCTACGTCAGCGCTTCGAAGACCAATGGGAATCGATAATTTACTGGTTTCCGATGCAATACAAAACCGGCACGCATCAATCGATTTGCGGTACTATAATTCACTAGGATTTCAAATTGCCAAATCAAATGTACGTGTACCGAGGTAATGAAGAAAATGAAAAAAAAAAAAAATTTTTCAACCCCTAAAAAACGACCCTTTATTATTTTTTTCTCCACCTGTAAATTCTTACGTCATTTTGATACCGATCTTCACCTGTTGCACTCTCTTACACTATACAATATACGGTACAAGCAATAGCAACCCGATTTACACTTGGTGAATGCTCGAGCAGCCAATTGAAAGCCATAGAATGCACAGAAATGTAAGGTGCGCTATATATATATATACATAATGCAATATATATGTATAGAGATATATACAGCTACATATACCGTGACCCCTGTTTTGAAAAAGCCAAGCGTCTTTTGATCGCAAAATTCAATCGGACCCGACGCAGGCTGCACCATCGATCCCCGACCTTACTCAATGGCGTCTTCGTGCTCGAATTCGCGACAAAACCCGAGAAATTGACTTGCCCAAAATGCCACGCTTATACTTTGCCCGGCTCCCCCATGCACTTTGACACTCTTTGCACAATGCGAGAAAGAGCGCCTACTCGACCAATCAAATCCCTTCATTGTGCAGATAATTGAGTAACCGAACCGTGTAGGACTACCTGAATCAATTATACCAACCTGAAATTATTCTAATCCCCCTTTTCGATTAACAACAATCGCAAGGGTTGACAACGGTGGTTCCTTTACTGTTGTCACTAGCTTTTTGGCAGCCATGACGCTCTTTGAATTATTCATTATGCTCGTTCTTTATTTGTCACTTTTATTGGAAAGGTATTAGAGGCTACAGGGTATAGCAGGTGTTTCGGATAAATTTATGGCATGGACTGTATTTCTAATGATCTTTGTCATTTTATTCTTAATGACGATTATCACGTTAACCTTCTCAACTATAAATTGGCTAATGTCTTATTATATATGGTTTGCTTGTTTATTGGTATTAATAGATCACTGCTAGATTCAGGTCGTATTACTCAAGTCATTTTCATGCACGGGTTTTGTGAATGATTTGACGCGGGAAGTTTGAAAAAAAATTGGAAAATTTTTTTATTCAAAAATGTACGTCGGTTGTGGAATTTTTCGAAAAGGGGTCGGATTTTTGAAATTTTCTTAATTTTTAAAAAGTAGCAGACGAAAGTGCGAAAAGTCCCAATAAAAAAACTAAGGGAGGGGGAAAGAGAAGAAAACCAAGAGATGGCGCGACGCTGTCTGGGACTTACGAGCAGGTAAAAGTCCCGCTGCGAATGCCAGGTGCGAACCCAAACCCGAAAAATATAAATTACCGGTTGCACTTCTTGGAATTTACAGGCGAAAAATTTACGAGCAAATTAATAGTGAATCGACAGGAGGCTGTCGGAGCCGAGAAAAAAAGGTGAAATATTTTTGCAACCACAATTTTTGAGATCTAGATTCGAATTGAACTGAATCAAAAGTACCTGGTGAGTCTGGAGAAAGGAACGTCGCCAGGATGTTGTCAAAGTCGAGAAAGTTCAGGTAGAGCTAAATGTACTTTCTAAAGTGATATATATATACATATATATATATATGGGAAACTTTCGAAGGAACTTTCGAAGATCATACTGCAAGTTCTAGCAGCAACGCAAGAAGTCGACCTTAAGGTCCATAAAATTGAGCGAAAAACACCTGCGAGACGATGGTTTCGGACTGGAAGGATCCTGGTATGATTTATGCCTTCAGCAGGTGGACCAGGAGGAGCAGGAGCCATTTTGAAAATTCTCAAGTTAAGCATTGTTACAGGATTTTGCGATTCGCTAGGCCACCGGATCAATTCCTAGCAGCAACATGGGAAAGGATATTGAGGCTCGCACCTAATAGGCTTTCCAGTCCGAATGATCCTAGGAGAAAATCTCTTCTGTATCGACGATCCTTACGATCCTTGTTGATCTTAGCGCTGCTTAGAGAGAAAAATCCTGTTTATCAATCCCTGCAAAAATTTTAGCGCTCTGTTATAATAAACAAGAAAAAAAGGACCAGCGAGATTCAACAGTTGGCAACAACGTACCAATGTCCTTGGACGGATCCTTAAAATCGTGAAAGGACGCGTGGGAAACAGGACCAACGGTAAGGTGTCCTGCAAGAGTTAATGAGACTAATCCTGGGGTCCTTGAAGATTAGAAGATCCTGTCAAGATCCAAGGACCACCAGTGCCACCTGTGTCCTGCCGACGGCTTCCCGTGGTGGCAGGACGACGTTACTAGCATCGCCAGGACTAAGGACTCTCAGAAGCCGCTTGAGAAATAAGAATGAGCCAAGCGAACAAAGGATCGACGATAACGAACCTGTCGGCGAACATTGTCGAACTGGTTTTCCCTTCGGTGGGAAAGTTTGAAAAATTAAAAAAAAAAATAAAAAATGACAAGTACAAAAAAAGGACGAAGCAACAAAATGTGTACGAAGGGTCGCATGTAAAATCGTTAACTGGATTTTTTTTTTATGGACCCCATCGATGGCCGTACGTATCGACAGGATGTTATTTATTCATGAAAGTGGAGGAGGCGACGTCGCCAAAGGTGACGCTGGACGTCGCGACGCGAAAGGACATACGATACAGGCGCCTTTTGATCGATTTAATAACGCAACGGCGACGTTAAGCCGCTACGGCGAAGTAGAAATTGCGCCACGTAAAATGCGGTCATTGTTCGTACTAACTTTAGATACTTTTAGGTTAGATAATATTATCTTGTGTATCTGGACGGCGTGGGAGATCTTGCAATGATAAATATTTTTTTTTCTTAGTTAAAAATTTTGAGAGGATTTTTTTTTTTTTTTTTTTGAAACTCGAGGACTGCGTGTACCTACTATACCTATTTCTTTTATGATTATTTTCTCATCTTCTCAGATTAGTCGTGATCCTGTAAGATGTCCTTTTCAGGTCCTTCCTCCACTTGGACACTCAATGAAATTCTCTTGGTCCCACTTCATTCAGACTGTTGGGTCCTACGCTGAGATTGACGATAAATCAGCCATTTATATTCGCACCACCCACTTCCTTTTTCCCTCGTTCACCTTAAAAACTTCTCGCATTCCTACGGATTTCCTCGAAGGTCCTTGCTACCCTTCAGGACGGACCCCGTGTCCTCCAGGATGGTTCCTTTTATTCTCATGGTCCTCGGCTGAAAAAGTACCGTGTTCAAATCGCTGTATGGTTCCTGGAAAGGAGCTGAAAATTCTTTAGTTATTTCATGATCTTCACAACGTTACATTAGACCCATGTTAATATTGGTGATTTCGAAAAATTCGATAATTAAAAATTTAATATTTTAATATTATAAATAAAGACAAGGCACCTTGGGATTTTATAATAATTTCATACAGCGAATAATTATTTTAAAAAAAATCCTTCTTCAAAGATACAAGATGACATCTCAGCAGTTTACGTCCAGGTCAGCTGGACCAACCGTCTATGGTCCATTCATGATTTCCCGAGACATTGGAATGTCATAAATTCCAATGGGATCCCCACGGAGCTCCAAAGGGGGTTCAAGACCGAAAAAAAAGAAAACGCAAGACACCACAACGAGACCAAAAGTACAAAAATATGAAAAACCAAAAAAGACTCTATTAAAAAAAAATAGAGCTGAGTATATCAAGTGACGTCCATTCAAAAATTTTCTTGTTTCTCCCGTACGACGATATGCGTGTGAAGATGCGGCTGAAGATCAATCGATCGTTTTTGAATCACCCCTCTAAGAAAAAAGATCTTACAAACTGATCAGGAGGAGTCCCAGAAAATAGGTACTTCCCCGTTCTGTATCCCTCTTTCTCGGATGCTGTGGACAGAAAGAAGAGTGCAAGGGGGAGGTTGAAAAAAATTGGTGGCAGCTTTCAGAATCGGTATCGTGTTTCCCTTGACGTTTCTCTACCTTTTTCAAGGAATCTTCATTGGGGATGAACTGCTACCTATTATCTGTGGTTAAGGCACATTCATACGTAGCTACCGAATTTGGACTCCTAGTGGTCCGCAAGAAGAAGGTCACGTGGAGGAATGGGATTAAAAAAAAAAAGAAAAAAGAAAAGAATGGAATAAAAGAAAAAATAGAATATAGAGCATCGGTGACATTCGATAGCGCCGTTACTGTACGGCAGAGACGTAGGATGTGCTTCGGAAAAGGGTGTCGCTCCTGAGAGATTCAATTGTAACTCGTTAACGCGTCCATTGAGAGCAGCGCGTCTGTCGTTCGGAGCGTCGCGACGGTTGAATACTGGAAACGTCACTCAGCGTGACTACCGTCTGAGAAAGCATCAGCTACCCTATGAGGAAGATCAATTTTTTTTTAACACAAGACACAAACCTGCTGCGTGCACCATCTGCTCTTGGAGCTACTGATTATTTTTTTAAAATATATTCCCTGAAAAATATATCAAAAATTTTGAGAAAAAAATCACTATTTTTGAGACTGGGACTCAGTGATTAAAATTCTTGATTATCGATTTTTATTCGTCAGCTGATAATCAATTACTGACTCAATGCCACTTCGATGTCAAACGAGAATCTATACAGCAGCCAATCAGAATTCCAAGATAATCCGATCTCAATTTTAATGCCTGTCGTGACGTCATATCAAAATTAAAATGTCCTAATCATTCATGCCTAATAAATTAAACATGGTTGTCCTTCCATTATCAGTTAATCCTAATGACCTTGATTATCATTAAACAATCAAGTACAAAAATTATGAAATAATTCACCTAACCTAACCAGTACTGAAATCCTAGAAAATTTTGAAAAAAAAAACTGTACGAATCCTCCTATCGACGCAGCATCTCGAATGGACCAAAAAACTGGACCTCGGTCACCAGCCTTGAAATCGACATCCCCAAAGGACGTTCACGGGAACCTCCCCCTGCCATATCCTTTGTCCCATTTATCGTGTCGGACCAAGACCAAATTACACCCCTGAATTCCTCAGGCAGGAGCGGGTGGAGCAGGCGCCCCGCGGTTTTGATTACAAGACGTTAAAACGAAGGGGTTCCCAGTGCCGAAACCACCCAGCCGACCCCCTTGCCCAAAATTGAGAATGAGGACAGACACGCATCCTGGCAGCGATGATCGCGGCTCGCTCTGCGTTCTCCAGAAGCAGATGTTTAGCTCCTGCCGTGCTACCGGGACTCCGCATGAGTGACAGCTGAATGCCGGGGACTCTTGGGCCGCATATGTGCCAAGCCGTTACCTGTCCGAATCCTGGGCTCGAGAGACGCGTAACCGAACTCCCTACCAGGGTGGATCGTTCAACCCCCGCAGGATCGGCTCTCCCGTGGAATCGGGTTACATACCAATTGGTAGGACGAGGCTAAAGGACTCTGGCGCAGGAAGAAGAATTAAGAGGATGAAGCAAGGATGGATTTCCTGCTCTAGGTTAATCAGCACAAGTGACCTCTGAAGGAATAAAGGTCAAGGAGTAAATTTCCCAATTTTTTAATTTCAAAAAAAAATTAAATTTTTCAAAAATATCTTGAGTATCCTTCCCCATGTGACCCATGTGTGAACCGTGTCTAAAGATGAGTCCTATGTATGTAAAATATACAGGGTGGGTATATTTAACGCGGATGGCCCCTAGGGGTAGTCGACTCGATGCGATAGCAATGTCATGGCGGCCACCGGAAATAGCCGGCACTATCGGCCTTCCCGCCGGAAGGAGTCCCGTCACCGCAGAAAGAGTTCCAATCTTCTATTCAACGTCTTCTGTGTATGTATATACATATATATCGCATCTTCTCTCTCTGTCTCTCGCATTGCTCCTCCACCAACCCTATCGCTGTATAGCCACTCCAAGAATCTGCAGAGCCACGTCGATCGCCACCTTTTGGAACCACCTATACCAATGAGGGGGGTGGTTACGACTCCTGGTCCTAATACTCCGGTCGCTCGTATGCGATACAACATGTCAGGGAAAATGGACCGTCTTTTGAAAAAAAAATATATGTGAAAGGGGTTGAAGATGGCGGACCATAAAAAGAAAAAGCTCAGACAACATAGACTTATCTACCCTCCTATGCTCTAGTAGCTAAGGGTTGCGCTTGGGTACTTATTTCGTTTGACAATCTTGTATGGGTTGGACCGGGGGTGGATGAGGGGTCCATACCTTAGAAAAATCCAAGGATCAAGAATCAGCCGAAGGGAAGTGTCGCTAATTTAGTATGCAGAACTCCTTTTGGCAGGGGGTGAATTTTTTTTTTTTATTTTTTTAATTCTCTCTCCTGGGCAACCACGGGCAAGCCCATTTTCCGTCGTAAGTAGCTGCTACTTGGCGGAGGCTGCGGTGATACATCATTGGGTGTCAACGAGTGTCCCCCGAGCAGTAATCTCGCATCCATCAACCCTCCTCGCCGCTGAGGGACGGACGGACGAACAGACCCCTGATCGATGTCCACAAAACCCACCCCTAACACCCTCGAATCTATAACCAAATTCGAAGTCATCTATGCATTCCCACATTTTACCTATACGTCATGTGTAATAATTATTTAGTATGCAGTTTAGCGCTATGGAGCACAGATAGCGTTATAGCCAATGAGACTATCCCATACTATAGATATACAGGTACTTACTTTGTGTATTTCGAAAATGCATTATCAAAATATAGCACAGATATTCGAGATCTGTGCTATGGCATATAGGAAGATGCGCGAGTGACGTAAGAGACAATAGCCAGTATCTTTCTTCTTTCTTTCTCTGTATCTTTCGCTGTTGTGAATTCAAAAATCTTCTTATCTCTTTTCAACTCGCCATAAACATTAACGTGAACGATTATTCCGAAAGGTAAACAAAATCTGGACCAATCGTCGATTTCTTAACACCTATTAATCTATTATTATCTAATTATATAATATCTATACATAATACGGGTACTCGTTACCTCCCATAGAAACACCCTTATTATTAGCCATCCAATAACTCTATGAACTATACACAATACGTATACACTATAGTATGTACACAGGTACATTGATATTCGCTCAGCGTGCGTCTCTCGCTTAAAGAAACCCCCATAAGCCTCGACTGTAAGTCTTTTATGCAAAACCTCCCCTAAAATCGGACAGTGCAAATTGAATTATCGACAAGTCAAACAAACCGATTATAAGTACACCACTTGTAAGGGTTGTTACCAGGCTATCGCGCACCAGGGGCGGCGGGAGGGGGTCCGTGCGCGCCCCGCAAAGTAGAACGATCCTAAAAGTGGCTTAAGGATTTTCCCAAAGGTGCGATAGAACAAAGGCGCGTTTCCAAGGAACATCCGGGACACCTCCTTGGCACACTAATTACTTGCAAATCCCGTTCGAACATATCGCACCCCATAAACCCCGGGCAAACGAGGGATTACCTTCGAGGGATTATAACGGGCGTCCTTGATTTCACCCTTTCTCCCAGCGATCCTTACCGAACACAGCAGGTGTCTCAACGACGTCGTGACGCACCGCGTCCCTCCCCTCTCCCGCCCCTCTTCTCCTTTTACTCCTTTACCTCATCCACAATAAACGGTCCCTTCTTTACCGGTCGTAATTCACGGACGATCTCTTTCGGCCAATTTGACTCACCGGCTAATTCGCCGTAACGACCCCACCCGTTTATTGCGCCCGGTTTTAAAATTACGAGAAAATCATAAAAATCGACCTCGTCGGTGCCAGCTCCGGACGATTCGATTTTATTAGATTCCAAATTACGTGATTATTATTTTTAGACGAAACGACACGGAAGCTGTTAAAACACTTTGCCATTGGCGCAATTGTAAAAGGGTTTGGCTGATGCAATTTGATTGAAATTTTGAAATTTTTTACGGATCGAGTTTGAATTTTTTAAAAATTTTTTTTAGGATCTTTGAAAATGTCTTTATCGGTATGACGTAATGGGATGCTTGACATCGATCACTCGGAGCTACGGGTCATCGCGCAAAAGCTTCAGGCTTGACCCTGAATTATTCAAAGGGTTTCGAAGAGACACTGGATGAGGAGTTCATAAAATTTTCAAAAAGCCTGATTGCCGTGGTTCAACAGAAAAGACTTGCCATCTAAGCTGGCTACTGTATAAGCTCGCTATACAGGAGTCAACATTTTGAAAAGTAACAAGGGGTGCGTGAAAGGTTTTTTTTTTGGAAATAATTTAAATTGCACGTAAACATTCAAAATAACCTTCTAGCGCAATCGTGTTAAATAGTCCCATGGATAATTAAATAAAAAAATATATAGTACGAACCCGCTAACTCTCTAACGCCATGAATCCGCAGTCACGGATTTCAAAGTCAGTCGTGCACAACGGCACGAGACAGGAGCGCTGTGAACTAGGCATAAGGTTGGGTGGTCTCCATCCACGTCTTCTTATAGAATCTTCATTATCCGCGACACAGACGCGTCTGTTCATTTAGAATCAATCGAGCGGTCGATCAATCGATTATTTTTTCAATTATTGAAAATCCAAAAAAAAAATTTACTAATAGAAATAAATTTTTATATTTTTTTGTACATCAAAAGAAAATCTAGACGCAAAACACAGTCCAGGGCCGTACCCTACCGTCTTTCGTTCTCCGATAAAGACAATTTCCGGTGACGGAATTTTTTATTTTTTTTTTTTCGATCGCCACTGTCGCCAACCCTAGCCCATTTCGGATGGTGTGTTTTCATGTACCGTGTGACGCACGTCGAATCCCGCGATGCATAATCGATCAGGGGCCACTCTGTTAACCCGGGGACTCGGTCCTAGATCTCCAGCTCCCTCGATTTCAAGGGATGTAAAGGGTGTTTAAACCTCCGCAGGGTTTTAGAGCGTGCGTGGCGATTCGTAACAGTCGCGGCACAGGAGTCAGCATAATGCGGAAATCATGTCGCGTTTCCGGAAGCCAAAGTTAGCGTATACACATCTGCATAGGCTCCTCGGTATATAAGTATATACGACTATGGTTTACTATATACCTTGGCATTATATAAATGAAATATATATCATTCGTGCTAACACCTCTCGAACCAAGAGTCCGAATACACTATAGTACACACATATATATATATATACACACACCTACGTCTCCTACGGTTTTATACGCGCTGGCAGAATCCGACGTCGGTGCTTTACGGCCACCATTTTTCCTCGCACGTCAGCACGACGCTAGGCGTCTACGCGGACCCACCACCCCGAAGCGAGCGGGTGAGATTAAACAACAACAACCAAAAAAAAAAGGGTAAAATAAAGGAAAACAAAAAAAGTACTTCAGTCAGGTCGGTGTGAGATAAAGACAAAAGCCAACGTTAATATTAGTACGGGTTATCGTACGAGGGTGAAATTTTCGAAATTTTTTTTCATTTCTTTTTTTGACCCCCCCCCCTCCCCCCTCCCCCCACCGTTTTTGTATTTAAATATACGAATTTTCGAAGTCTCCTAAATTAAGCACGCACGAGTACAATCCTTAAGGCAGATTTGGGGTAGTTTGACCGGAACGAAAAATCGGGGGGGTTAACTACCCCTAAGCTCGTACCGACGGACTGGCCAAGGAGCGAAACATCTTTTCAACCCCTTCGCTTCCCGTACCCGTAGAATCGCCCAGTGGGTTGAGCTCGCTGCTGAATACCGAATCGCGACTCTGTTTTGGGGGTTGACTTTTCCACGGTACCCCACCTCGTGCTTACCCCTCGGGGTAATAAAACGGCAATTTAATTCATACACTTGATAAACGCTACGCCGCCACGCGAAGCGGCCCAAAGTCAAACGAACGGAAGGGGCCATTTTGCAAATCATCACTTCCTCCCTTCTGCGTGGCTGCTGCCTAAAGTACATTTGCCATACCTACCATACGCATACGTATGCCAAAATCGTTGCTGGCTTCGTGCGAAAGTTTCGTGCGGAAAATTCACCCCGTGAAACTCGAGCCACCCCTAAAATTTGCGTTCGCCATTATCGACTGTCTTGGTTATCGTTCCGCTACGCCTACGGAATCCGTTAGCCATAAAATACGTATGGAATTATACGTATACAGTAGCTTATGAATTATCATCCCCTATTTTTTTAGCACGGTAAAAACCCCAGGAATAAATGTCCATCCGACTGATTTTGAGTGGAAAATTTTTTTAAATATTTTTATTATCACCAAATAAATTGCCTACCAACCCTTAAAAATTTCCAACTCGCAAAATCAATACCAATCGACCCCGGCGTCAGTGCGTAATAAAATCTTTGAATTTCATAAGCTCCTCGATCGAACCATTTGAGAACCTATGTGCGCGTCCGGCTGGCCCCCGACAGGGGTTGAAACGCGAAGGGGGTTTCGGAGGGTTTCGGGGCTGAAAGAGGACCAGAGGGGTTAGTGGCATTCATCGCGATGCAGATGGCTTCCACCCCTAGCGACCCGGGGTGATGCTGCGTTCACGCGTGTTAGTTCCCCCCTTCATCCCCCCCCCCCCTATATATATACTATATGCATGCCTATATATACATATAGCCATGTACAAGCATCATACGCACATGCGTGTCTAGCCAATCCGTGGAAAGGGTGGTTATGTATAAGAGAGATGCAATCTGGTCCAGGTTACTTCGGCCTGTTCCATTATATATATATATACATCACATACGTAAAAAAATATGTATCAAATTCACTCTATATATATATATATACACACACGTTTACTTAATCCACCAAAAAAATTAGCGTTTTGAAAATTCCCTCAAAATTGCTCAAAATCGAACAAAAATTTTTTCGTCATCCCAATCGTTACTACGAATCAGGAATTTTGAAATACGAACGGGGCGTCGCGACGCTCGTGCCCCACGTCCTAATATCTCAGGTGCGTAAGGGGTTAAATTTTTCTCGGGGGGCTCCCGACGATGCCCAATGTGCCAGTCAGTATCCCGTAGTGGCAGTCGCGCACAAGAGAAGCCCGTGAGCCGGTGAAGCACAATAGGGGTCTCTCCTGCATGCGCAATTTCTTCTGGGTCAAAACTCACGGCGAACAAAATGAAAATGGCGTCTCGAATTTAATCCACGATGCTCGGTAAGGGAAGCGTGCGTATTGCCATATACTCTGGCGAGGTGCTACAGGGGAAGATCTTTCCCTTGCATTTACCTGTCACCCGTATGACGATCCTGACGAGGGTTATATACCCTTCGCACAGCATCCGTCCCTCGTCCTTGACGGGTCTCTTGCGCTCGCACAGTTTCGTCCCTTGCGAATTTAAAAAAAAAATAGTCTTACCAAAAAAAAAAAGCGTAACGCCGAAGTCAGCATCCCTACGAGTCACGGATCGACGTTGAATAAAAAAAATATTGACTCTCTATATGAGAAACGAAAAAAATTTTATTGACAATTTCAATAAAAATAATCATCCCTTATCGATATCAATCTAATTGCGCTTGTTCGTAAAGCAATTTGCCCAAGTCGATTAACCTGCGGCCGTTACTCGGTTTACGAGCGACCAAACCCAGACGCTGTATAATCGCGAGATTTTCAGGTCAAAGGTCGAATAGCTGTCTCGAAATAATGATGATATTCTATTTTTATTTAACTCATCGATTTTATCAGTAACGATTATCGTACGAGGGCAGGTGCCATTTTGAATTTGCCAATGTAAAACCACTTAGCATGTGTCCAAGGACCTATATATATATATATATATATACACACACATATATCTATCTCTCTCACACACACGTCTCGCGTGCACAGCAAAGCAATGCACGAGGCACACCGGGATACGTGTCAAACTGATAATTTGCATATGCACGACCGTGTGTCGTCTTGTCTCGTCTCCGTTCTTTCTTTGATCCCGGCACCCCGTCCCCCCTGACCCCCCTTTTCGATTGTTATGAAAATCTGAGCCAGGGGAAACGTGTGTCGCGTCTGATTGTCATAGACCTCGTCCTAGACCCCGTACACGGTAACAGCCTCGTATGTGAGATCCAGTGAGTAAGTTACACGGTTAGGTTAGGTTATAGGTAGACACTGTATATTTACGGGTCTCATGTGTGTACAGGCACGGGATATTATTGCCACGGGCTGTATATATATATATATGCCCCATACCACAGGGTGAGACTCGAAATTGGCATAAATGAGATTGATACGACTTTAAGTTACTCCTGACGAGATGCGATGAGCTCACTTGAGATTCTAGTCTTACCACTTGTCACGCCACTTTGTAACGGGATGATCGTTTCGTTTGTTGTGTACGGGGACGTCGACGCAGACGTCCACGACGTCGGACGTCTCCTGTACGTTTCACTCTGTATGGCTATACGTAACTATATGTATACGCAATGATGCAATTTTGCTTTTGATTCTTCGATGTATAAAATTTTGAACACCCGGTATTAACGTGTGTGTACGTATAGAGAGGGGGGCGGGGGATGAAAATGAATATAAGAAAATGATTGGGAAGGAGTAGGATATGAATTTTAATATATATTTATTATTATTTATTTTTAATTATTATTATCGGTGACGTCATATCCGGGCAATTTTTTCATTCTCAAAAGCGACCGTTACGATAGGCACTGCCAATGCATTCACGTTCTGGTACGTACTTGTGGGCCAGTAGGGTTAGCGGGGATGGTTTGAGCTTCGGTAGTTGGGCCTTGTCGATATATTATATCGCATGGTCTTATATAGGGTGTATGGGTTTATTCTAGATTTATAAGAGCGAGTGGGGATTTTTGCGTGGTGGGTATTAGTGGGGCCTTATGTACGTGTGTGTTGGCTGCTCGGAAGAAGCGTTATGTAGAACAAGTAATAAAATAATTTTAACGACCTACTTGAATTATGTGCGGTACAAATAATAATATCTGCCGCGCACGCATCCCTGCAATAAATATCAGGAAGGGCCTTATATGTATATATATATAGAGAGAGCTTAGCTCTTGTCCTTTACCGAACCCTGCGAGAGCCGCCCTTCGCACGAAATCGGGGCCCCTCCCGTATAAGAACGCGACCGTATTTGGAGCACGGGGCCTGCTGCTGCTGCTGCTGCCTGTGGGAGCTCTGCGAATCGGGGCCTTATAGAGTGCACAGAGATTCTCAACTTACTTTTTCATATTTGAAGCTTACACGGGTTATGCGTTGAAATATATGCGTAGGTATGCAGGTAAGGCCCAATTAATTTTTTGGGACTTGAAAAAAATTTTAAAAAAAATTAAAGGTGGCAGTCTTGGGATCGATTCGAAAAAATGAAGAAATCCCTATTTACCGTTATGGGCCCGTGTCTCGTAAGTCCCTTAATCGCGTTAGCTCTTGCACGCGCGTCCATTAGCAATCAGACAGAATGATGCAGCAACGGGTGTCATTGACTGCTGGACCGCTTGGTGGAGTCTGGCGATGAGATTTAATATGAAAATTGGTACACCTGCAACGGTGGGGGATGAATTATTATTTTTAACGGTACATTCGCTTGAATTTATAATGTGGGGGGGTTAATGGGGGGTTGTGAATTGATTTTCATAAAAATTATGTAGCAATTATATGGGCTGGTGGCGAATTAATTAAAATGCAACTGTATACACGGTGGGGTTTGGTCGTTGTGGTATTTATTTTTATAATTTCTTTGTACTATGACCAATCGATACGTATATATTTTGGGCCTTATGGTATTTGAAGGGGCTGGAATTTTGTTTATGCAATTCCCATGAGTCATCCATGTTGCTGGCCGATGTTTGTGCTGCGTCGGCTGCGTCGGAACGGAGGACAACAACAAGTGGGTGAGGAAAGGGTTGAAATGGCTGAAAAGGGTGGACAGACATGGGACAAACAAACGAGGAGTCAGAGGAACTCTGGCCGATCGCCATTGCGTTTTTAATAGGTGAATTTTTGAGATTCATAGTTGGTACTGTACCTGGAACGAAATGGGGGAGAGGGTTCGAATTTTGGAAATACTTTTTTTATCGCTTAGACTTTTGGCATGAATACAGATAAGGGTTGCAATCTGGTGATTTTCTGAATTTCGAAAATTTATGTCGGGACTAGAAACCCTATTAGACGAATTATTATTATTATTTTGAATTTTTGAATTTTTTGGGTTATTTAATGCGACTGCCAATTTGTCCCACGAGTAAGAAACCTTGTCAAAAAAAATCCCTTGGCCTCGCTCGAAATCAGCCTAATCGTAAATACCGAGTAGAAAGATAGTGAAAAAACCATTTTCACCTTTTCTCTTTTGAATACCGCGAGAAATCGAGAATTTCATATTAGATGCTGGGAATAGCTTTTCAAGAGCGTGTAAACTGCGTGTAACCGGATTAGCTCGCGTGTAAGCTGGGAGAGTTCAATGCTCAATGCGTATTATTGGCCGACAATGACGTCATTGTATAGCTCACCAACGCCTATGTACACAGGTTTAACAGTCTATACGAAAAGCTCACAGCTACCGAGTGAGTGTCCAAGGTAGCCAATTGAAAAAAAATGAGCATCCGAGAAAAAAAATTTTTGATCTCCATTAAAAAAAAGTAGTTAAAAAAATGTACAACCCCTAACAAAATTTTTTTTCCAATCACAGTCATATCTTACCCATGCTAGTATACCTATATATGGGTATGCAATAATGAGATCTTAAATCGTTCCATCAACCCCAAAGATGCTCCGGTCATCTCATCTCTATCTATTCTTCATATGCGTTGGTCCATACGTATACCGTTGTATCAAAATGGCGTCGGCGTAAACCGAGAACGGCAGTAGGGGGGGATAGCCATTTCTATCGTGCGGTTCAGCCGAGCAGCCAGACAGCCCGAGATTATTTGGATCGGATAGAATGGCAACAATTGAGCTTTGTAATCGGTCCTCTCTTCGATAAAGACTTTGTTGGCCACCCTATATACCAATACCAGTGCCAGTACCCCATTACCGTACCACCCCTATCGTCTAACAGTACGACCACCTCCCAATTCTCTATCCGGACCACCCTATCCCTCCCGTTCGTACCGATCTCTGACTTTTCTCCCTTTCTTTTACTTTCTCTCATTATTCCAGCGCTAAACGAACCCCAATGGAATCACCTGTTGGCTATACACACCCGTCAATTCCTTCGCGTTCTTTAACCATTGTTTCATACCCCTGTCCCGGGGGTTGATTTTTCTTTTTTTTTTCTTTCTCAAAAACTTACGACCTCCCTTGGCGTAAAATGAGATAAAATAATATCTTTGGTCACGCTTCAGTGCACTCTGAGTATCTTGGGTGTTATTGAGATATTGGATGCTGTGGTAAAAAAATTTTTTTGAATTTTGGAATTTTTTATAAAGGGTAAGGGTAAAGGGGATTTGGAATATTTGCTGGTTAAATTTAGTTGTATTGTGAGGGGTTTGCGTGCAAGTGAAATTTTGATAAATTTTTGACTTTTATAATTTTTCAAAAAAGGCTTGTTTTTTTGGTAAAGGGCTCGAGTGACGTTCGTATCCTCTCGGAAGATTGACTGACTGAATCTCAAGTCTTCCAGTTCGTTTGTATTACGTACAATGAGGTTTCGTGTTCACTGTACGATATACTCGTATAAGGGATATACCGGGTGACACGATATACATTGATGTATAAACGTAGGTAAGCTACGGAACCACAATGCAATGGCAGCCATCGAGTATCACAAACATTGATTTGAATCACAAAGACCTCCCGTGGTTCTTCTATTGTCAGCCTGACTTATTGTACCGTCTCTCTACTCTCTTACTATCCATTTTACTCTCCTTCTACTTTCTCTCTCTCTCTCTCTCTCTCCATCCCTTGTACACCCCCCTTTTTCTTACGCTCTATCAATCTACTTTACCCGGTTATGTGCCACTTGTGGCATTTCGACTACCGTTCACTATATCGTGCATTTCTCTATCTCTCTTTCTCTCTCGCAAACACAGAGAGAAAGGGGGGGCCTCTCTCTTTCTCATACTTTTCCCCCATACCAACTTTTCAGACGGTTTGAAAGTTTCTCGCGAGCAAACCACCTTGCCATTAGGTATCAAGAAAGTTTTGCGGTACTAAGGGTGTGATTTTGGCTCGTGTGAAACGATCTTGTACTTTTAACTGTTTTGTATATATATATACATATACACATATATATGCATGTTTATATATTTTTACAAATTCCATAGCTGATTTAATACAGGTATCCAGTCCACAGGTATATACCCTGAAAAATATATACAATAGAGCCAACTTATCCCGTAGGTAGATAATTGGTGGGTTTGGCAATGAAAATAAAAATTAATAGTTTTATTATGGATAAAGTGCCAGGAGTCATCTAATCTTCTTATCGCAATAATGTTTGGCATAAAATTGGCAAATTTAAAGGAAATCCTTAAACAAATCAATAATTCACATTGTAAGTCATAACCATCAGTGTGACGCCATACCTTTAATTACACTGTACCGAGTCCGACCCATAATTAGCTATTCCCATCAAGATCGACTTGCTAATTAATATTTATGATCACAAAGTGCGAAACTCATTGTTTACGAGTGCAGAATTTTTTTTAAGCCTCTCGTTTTTTTTTTGGTCAAATTTCAATTTTTTTTGACACTTTGCAATTTTGTCCATTGTCCATGCATTTTTTGGTATTTACATTTGTTCGGGCCTGATTTTCACGCACATATGGTACAGCCGTCTCTGTTTCGTATCGACATCGGTTTTTATTCTACAGGCGTTCGACGATGTTCGAAGGAGGCTCGAGTCGGGGCAAAAAGTAACAAGCCGAGCGCGAACAAACACAAATACAAACACAATAAGGATTGAAGGCGTTTGTTCGTTGAAATTGGACGTGGCGCGCGGGCCCCTGTTCAACCACTCCTTTTTATTGTCAGGCCTATACAGGGTGTGCTATGATTATCTATGACGTATTCTTCCATTATATCTCTCGCGGCAACAGGTCCTATGCACTGCGAGGCCGCTTAAACGGCGTCGCAGCCTCGTCCAATAAAGATCTTCCGAAACGGCGGCTCGTGGGCCTTTTTATTATGGATTTTGAAGGAAAGTGAAAAGAAGAAAGAACGAAGCCCAGAGTAGCCCCGGGATTACGCCGAGAAGAATTATTCAATGGGAATGAGCGTCAAGCTCGGTTAGCACGTGTTTTTGTTGATGGGATGATTTTTGACTTTTTTTTCTCCACGTCCTACCTTCTTTTTGTATCTTCGGGAAAATCGAAACAGTGCGAAATTTTTCAGGGGTTTTCAGCGAGGGGGGCCTAAAGACAGAGCACGCGTAATAATGACGTAATTCGTCGCGCTACATTATTAGTGGATGCTGTGTCGATAATGACGCGGAGAGTCTCACGTAGACTTTCGATTCTGCGTCACCCCTATTTTACAAGGGATGAATATTCGCACAAAGGACTCCGTCTTCTTTCTCTACGTTTACTTTCCTTTTCTCACACGCCACTCTGCTACTCGACGATCTTCTCTCCCTCTCTCTCTCTCTCTCTGTAGATATTATAGAGCTTCGATCTCACGCAGGTTGAGTCGCAACGTCGTAATGTCAATTTGGCCAAATATTTATTGGATCATTCACACGTCCTTAGGGCGATTTTCAAAATGTCAAAAAAAAGAGAATCAACATGCATCTCCATACAGAATATTTTCAAACTCGCAAAATTATGCCTACAGTAAAATCATTTAAAAAATCAGCAGGAAAAAAATCAATAGACGTAACCACACTGACAAATTACATAGGGAGCATCGATACTCGTAATTCGACAAAGTAACAAATATTTCTAACCAAATAACCCAGGTCGCCCGTTTACGATCAGTCCCTGGTAATAAAAGGACAAAACTAGGAAAATGGGTAAACCGCAAGTAACGAGTAATAAATCAAACAAGAAAAAAAGAACAAGGACACGATGCTGTCAGATTCAAAATTTACCTAAAAAAAACGAAAAAAATGTAAAGCGCGTACAGTACGTAGCAAGAATAAGAAGAGAAGGAACGTCATTCGAAATAAGCGTGTAGAGGTAAAGGCGAGTGAGCGCGCAACGTGTCGAGCGGGTGGCCGGCGTCGCGGCGCGTCTCGTTCGCGGTGCTCACGGCGTCGTCGCAAGAGGTTGTCCCGCTTGGGGTGTGACGTCACTGGGATAGTAGCCGCCCAAGCGGCCAAAATGGAGCCGCCATTGGCTGTTGGAAATGATGGCAGGCGTGCGTGCCAATCGATTGCCGTTGGTAGGCTCGGGCCTGAGGTTGCACCTAGGACCAGGGGCAAGAACGGGTCGGAAGGTGGTATTTGCGGTAGAGGGGACGGCGGCAGTCTGCTTTGGACTGTTGGTGGGGGTAACCTACCTCGGCAGGAAGTGAGCCGAACCCAAGAGTAGGACCCCAAGGCGAAACCTACAAATGCTCAGACGGTTCCGTTCTTCCGAGGAGAGTGGAGGTCGCTTCATCGGCACTCGCTTTGAAAACGTGCGTGCGACACGACGGGTCGTACCTGGTGGTGATATACACAGTAACCGATAAATAGGTATCGCGAGAGCCACGCGCGCATCTACGGTTAACGATAATCGCGATAAATCGTATACAGATACAGTGCGGATTAAATCGGTGATACTCGTTGTTCGAGGGAAATCGAGTTGAAAGAATAAATCGATAATAAAAAAAAAGTAAAAAAAATAAAGACGAGAATCGAATCGATACATATTACCAGGGAGCTTCGTTCTCGGTATATACGGTGGTCAGTGTGAAAAATCGGTTGTTCCCTCGAACCGATTGAGGTTACGTGACAATTAATTGTACGGACTGGTAATTCGATATTTGAGGATCGCTGCAGCTTGGTACGCGCTGGCGATAACGGAAAGTGACGATGACGATATACAGAGTGTTCTCGTTAACGCGCTGTGACTCTTTGACAAGTGTGTAACGATAGTAATTTTAACGTTGAAGTTGTGAGAGACGGAGGCTAAGATTTATATTGTACCGTAACAAAGACATTGTTCTTGATTGTATCGACACGTGAAAAGGTGGCCGATTGTGAATCTTTAACTTTGTACGAATCTTTCGCTGTTTAATTGGCAGTGGTATCAGGGTGTTCTGTGTTTGGAACTGTCTCGTGTAACTTGGACTTGAGATTATTAGTACGAGGAGATACACGGGAAGGAACTGTTTCGAGGATTGCGCGTGACCTTTTGTTGCCCATGGCACACGATACAGGTATGTTCGTATGAAGTGTTTGGACATGGTGGAGTTTTGAGACCGAGTTCGAGCGTCGTCCGGTCGAAAGGGACGACAAGGGGAAAGATCGAGGGGAAATTTAAGATTCGTTAGTGAGGAAGGTCAAAGGTGAATCCTGTTTAAGGATTGCGACGTGGTCCAGAGTAATAAAGTGAGGATCAACCGTGGAGATAAGGAGGTGAGCCCATGTTCGGTGTTCGGCGTAAGAGTTCCGCGTAGCAACCGCGGTGTCGTCGTGGATAGTCAAGGAGGAGGTGCGAGGGCTGTGACCTTCGGGTCAAAGGTCGGATCGATCGGGATCGCGGATCGGTACTTCTTGACGTCGAGCGTTATAGAAAAAGGCGGCAAGCTGTACGGGCACAGGGAGGAAGACATGCTCACGATGGAGACGGACCTGAAGGGCGGGAGTCTGCACGGGCAGATGCCACCGCATCCTCATCAGGGTGTCTCGCCCATGGGACATCATACGGGAGTGTCGCCGTACGGTGCACTGGGCTCGATAGTACATAGTCCGGCCCTGTCCGGGAGTCCACCAAGTTCCGGCGGTTTGGCTGGTCTGGGTCTGCAGCATCATCATCAGACGCCCCAGCATCACTACGCGTCTATGCAGGCCCAGCAACAGGCCCAGGCGCAACAACAGGCCCAGCAACAACAAACTATGCACTCGCTGGCCGCCCAGCAGAGTGCTGCCCAGCAGCAGGCTCAGGCCCATCATCCTCACCAACAGCCGCAGCAACATCAGCCGCCGAACAACAACAACAACACCAGCAAGAACAACAACATCGATCGCGTGAAACGACCCATGAACGCCTTCATGGTCTGGTCGCGGGGTCAGCGACGGAAGATGGCCCAGGAGAATCCAAAGATGCACAACTCTGAGATCTCCAAGAGGCTCGGGGCCGAGTGGAAGCTTCTCAGCGAGACGGAGAAGCGGCCGTTCATCGACGAGGCCAAAAGATTAAGGGCGGTTCACATGAAGGAACATCCCGACTACAAGTACAGACCCCGCCGGAAGACCAAGACTCTTCTCAAGAAGGACAAGTTCCCTCTTGGCGGTGGCGTAGCTGGCGTCGGCGGTATGCTCGGCGTCGATCAGAGACAAGTAGGCGGCAGTGGACCTGGTCAGCAACCTCAGCTACCCCGAGACGTTTACCAGATGCCGAACGGCTACATGCCCAACGGCTACATGGTCCACGACCCAACCGCCGCCGCATACCAGCAACATGCCTACGGTGGACACATGGGTGCCGCCGCCGGCTATCCCAGGTACGACATGGGTCACCACATGGGCGGCGGAAGTCCCAGTCCCATAAACAGCTACATGAACGGGTACGGGGGATACGGGACCACGACGGTACCTGGTGGCTCACCCTCGCCATATCACCAAGCTCAACCAGGCTCCCAGATGTCCAGTCACAGTCCTAGTGGCAGCAGCATAAAGTCCGAGCCCACGAGTCCTGCGAGTGCAGGGATACACACCCCGACGCCGACGGGACCGTCGTCCACGGGAGCGCCGGGCGGAGTCAAGAGGGAGTACATGAGCCAGCAACAGGGTCAGCAGCAGCAGGGCGACCTACGGCAGATGATCTCCATGTACCTGCCTCAGGGTGGAGAACAGGGGGTCGTACAACATGGCGGAGGAGTCTACTCCCCAGGACCTTCCCCGGATCCCTTGGCTCAGCATCACTCGGCCATCCCACCCCTCACTCACATGTAAGCTCAACCAAATTCAACAAATCAATCCTAATCGATCCAACGACCCCTTATCTGTCCCGTCTCTCTCGTCGAGTGGAATCTCTAACTTCCTAGCAAGTTACATCTTCCACTCTAGCCCAGAGAGAGAGAGAGAGAGAGAGAGTTTTCACGTAACGGCAGGACTGCTTTTATAACTGGTCCATAACGCGTTGCATCCCGATAACCTCTGGCTATGGGACCCTAACTACGTCGGGTGATTCCCCATTTAGGCCCTGTACATAGTAATTACGCTTGCACGTTATTCATTACGCGTTAGCGTTTAACACGTAGCGTCGATCTTTTTGCGTATCCGTTATTGCTTTCTTTATCTTTCTCTCTTTCCACTGGTACCTCGATTTCAAGAGAAACAAAAAAAGAAAGACGGCTGTCCGATCGGCTCCCGTGAGTCGTCTTTGTCCTTATTTATGTCCTCGGACTAAACGGCTCTGCGGTTACGGTCGTGTGTACAAATAACGTCCAGGGAAGTGTGTAATCCTTGCTCTAAAATATTTACCTTCTCGGACGAGGACGCCGGGCGTCGGTTGTCGTCGCTTCGTGCGCGCTAACAGTGCCATCGATCATTCCTGGCTTATAACGGTCTCTAGGAATTTAAGAGAGAAAGATGCAGAAACGACGATCGCGAGAAGATCGGACATAATGTAGAGTACGGCGAAGAAAGGATATTACCGGAAATCGGCTAACGCAGATAATTAATAAAATCGTAGGATAGCTTAGAGTGGGAGTGAGAGAGAGAGAGAAAATCAGAAAGACACAGGAGGGAGCATGACAGAACCATGGAACGTGGATTTGGATTAACCAGAAGGGCGTTCGCCACGCGTGATACGGCCCTGTTTCCTGGTGGAGTCTTACGGGGGCCCTGTACGATATTAATCGCCGATTTTTTATACCTCCTCAAGGATTGTCAATCACGCACGGAAAATATGTATGCACAAAAATCAGAATATATATATATATATATCTATATTGAAAATATTTGCGAATTTTTCATTTATGTATATCGAGTCGATTTCTTATCATAAGGGCACTGAGAGTGATAAACCTGATCCCGTGACTTCCTGTGCCCATCCATTCCTCCCTTGCGATCCTTTTCCCTTATTTAATATTTTTAATTGAAAAACATGGACTTTGAGGTAATATCTATGACACACGCACACACGTAACGACTCGTGACCCAACTCCCTTAATTCTCATACGTACATATGTATACGTCATGGCATTCTTATACGAAATATCCAGGCTGTCTCTTTGTCTCTTGTTTGATCTTTTTTTTTTTTATTTATTCTAGACTCTTATCGTTATCGCGTCTTCGCGACCTCACGAATTCCAGTAGCAGTCGGTACGAGAATGCATCTGTCACACAGTCCGTAGGATAAAACCGGGACAGATGAATTCTTTTTGTTATACGTGAGCTGCAATTTTTTATAGAAAAAAAAAAATTCGAAAAGGTCGTTGATAACGATTATAATTATACGCGTTAATTTTAATTATCTTTTTCTTCATTATCACGCAATGAGATATTCTCGTGTCAGTCACTAAAAATTACTCGCGATTTCATACTCGACTGTCCTCGCGTACGGATCGTCTTGGGTTTTGGCAAACTATAAGAATGCTTGTTAATCAAAAAAAATTGGGGGACGAATAAAAATTTTCAAAAAAATCGTTACGATCGATTGTTAATTATTCTCCTCGAGCAATCACTGTGATAATGCAACAAAGGGGCCACCCGCGTGTGACCGCACGAAACGCATAAATATTTAAACGCGAAAACCCATAGGACCAAATGCGGCCGTATCGAGTGCAGCCGAGACGAACGTATTTCCAAAGTATACGCGTATCTGTCAAACGAGGAAAAGTAAACAGTAGAAGCTTCAATGTTAAGTGACAGACGCTAAAAGTTACCATCCAAAGTCTAACGTTCACGTTAAACATACCTGCGAACTTAACACGTGTTAAATGGACGCAATTAATACGAGTACAAAATTGGATTAATACATCCCTCGTTATCACCAAAGGTACTTGCGGTGACAGATTTGAAAAAATATATACATATACACGAGCACGTATATGCGTGTGTCCTATCAGGTAACCTCACCTAAGCGCAAAAAAACACAGTTCACTATATACATATATATATATATTTATATACAGGGTTATTCACGACAAAAGCACCAGCTGAAGTTGAATAATTTTGTTAATCAACGCAGTGCGGCCTTGTTAAAAAAAAAAAATGAAAAAATGTGAAATTCATGGTAAAATCAATGTTACGACGTTAAATTTAATTTTTTTAATGATGCCACCCTGCTCTGATTCATGAAATCACCCATTCACGGTCAATTTCAGCTGGTACTTTTACCGTGAATCACCCCGTATACAGACATAAATGAAAACATACGTGTATTCAAAATCGAAATACACAACACGTGTGTGTGTATATATATATATACATATGAACCAGAAAGTACGTATCACATATTTTAGCCGCGCGCGTGTTCCGTCTGTCTCTTGACGCGCTGTCGATGCGCAATACGCGATACCCACCGTTCCCAAAGATAAGAGCATGAATGTTGACGTGCGAACGTAAATACGAGCGAATGCGAGAATGCATAGGAATGCGTGTGAGACAATAGATCATGATTTGTTACGAAGGACCGAAGGAGGGAGAAAGAAAGAGAGAGAGAAAAATTATAGGTAAAAAAAAATCGCTCGTAGTTCTGTATTTATTTACCGGTAAACAGTATTTACGTTGTTACTATTATTATCATTGATATTATTATTA
>JARPRH010000114.1:31105-43539 GCA_031763665.1 Calameuta haemorrhoidalis | reverse complement strand
AACGTTTATAAATAAATTAGACAATCGTCAATCACCATTGTCCACGAACCCCTTTCTAGGTGAATAACCAACCCGTAGGTACAAAGGATCAGCCACGAGATGTCACTGTCGATCAGGTCCATTTAGATTCCTCAAGTAGATTTAAATAAGTCACCTGTTGCCGTGACTAACCCTGTATAAAATATGGCAAACAAAGTGCCACATCCCAAAATACCATGGACGTGATGAGTAGTGTCAAAGTCAAAAAAAATTTTTTTAATTTGACAAAATATTTTTTTGAATTTTAACCCCCAGGGTCATTATATCCAATCCGTCGGGGGTAGCAAGGCGTAAGATCAGCACGAGCTCTACGTTGCTCGATATATCTGTACTTATTGGGGGGATGTGAAAAAAAACGACGGAGTCTCTGAAGTGGGTGGAAAGGAGGTGCTCGTTGTGGCGGTGATGATGGTAGTGAAACTCGGAGGATCGAAACTTCTTTGTCCGCTTCTGATTTGGCTTCTGTGGTAGTGGCCTCTTCTGGCAGGAGAGAAGACAAGAAGGCTGCACGTAGAGGGATGAAGGAATGAGGGGTGAAGGGAGGGAAGGAACGGTCGAGTGAGTGGGGGGGATTGAAAAAATAGGGTGGGAGGGAGAGGGGGAGTCATTGAGAGAGACGGTGCCTAAGAGGTGCTTCAGAATCCTCGCTGTATATACCGTCGGCTAGATTCTCATATTCGCGAGCTTTATAGATTTATTCCGATAGCGGGAAGAAGCTTGTGTTCCTCCATCTTTGTTTTATGTATATACGTGAAATGTATAGATATATTGGATGCTTTCTCGAAACGCCGGAATACTTGCTGTACATAACATGTCAGGGATAGGTATATCTATAGGTAGAAATTCAATGGAGAAAATATTCACTGAGGTACTCGATATTGGTTAGGAAATTTTTTTTAGTCAAAATTAATATTTATCTGTGACGTAATATTGGTAACAAAAAAAATTGGAAAAAAGTTATAGTCGTGAATATGTATGTTTAGGGGTGTGCCGTGTTTTGGGTATGGATGAATTAATTTTGAACTTGAGGTGGTAGTAGGGGAATTTTTGGAATGTGAGAATTTTGAAAAATTACGTTAGTCGAAAATCCGACGTGGCTGCCTGTGCGTTCATTGAAATCATCGAACGCTTCTGGTAACTGAAATCTCAGCATCCACCCTCCCCCACTCTTGGTGGCTGCAACAACCCCTGGTTCCTTTATACAGTCGTCTCTCTTTGTCCCACGATACTTGTATGTCTCCTTCTCTCTTTTTTCGCTCTACTCTTTTCATCCACTGTGACCACCCCTCGTGCCTCGTGTGCAGGGGGAGTTTGGAGGGGGCAGGGGTGCAGCTGCAGCTGCGTATCGCGACCAGGTGTGCCTTTTCTAGGACCGCTTGCAATGCTCCCGCAAGGGTAGTTTTTCTGTGATTTGCCAAACAGACCAAATATGGTCTCCGTCGTCATTATTATAGCCGATGATGGACATAATGTTGAATTTTGAAAAAAAAAAATTTTTGAATTTTTTTTCTGTTTTTTTGAGGATTTTTAATATTTTTGATTCACGTACTATTATAGTAGGACACGTTACTTAACACTGTATTAGGGCTATTTTCATGAAACTGTATATGTAACTAATGCGTTAGTACCTAAATATACCTAAACATTATATCTAAATATACCTGTAGGAACTGTGCATTAGAAAAGTGGCAATGGAAAAGCAAATTACGGAAACGACGAGCCTGCCGATATAACGATAAGCGAACCTGGTTAGCGTCGTCACGCCGTCATCATTTCCACTTCCAGTTCCACTTCCACTTCCGTTACTGATTTTTGTATCGTTCTCTCGGTTTAGCTTTTTTTTTTACATGCCGGAGGCCTCACCTAAAAATTTTACCTAGCCCATCCTTTACGTCACTCGTATACCCGAGTTTTTATCAAATTTGGAGATTTTTAGATTTTTTGAAATTAAATTTTGATACGCATGATTTTACGTGAAAAAAATAATTTAATTATCATTCAAGAACGTGCGTAAATACGCGAACGTCATATAAATCAAAACTTATTCCGGAATCTGTATTGCTTCTCCGGATATCCCATCGAAACTTCATAGTCAGGGATCCGTGGATCGTGCGAGCATCATACCGCTCGGCTGAGCGTGTTTCCCACCTGAAACGGAAGTAAGGTTCCCCCTGCAGAGACAAGCCTACCGGAACACCGGAACCGGAAGGGCGCGGAACCTCCGTGTCGGGACGAGCACACTGCTGTGTACGGACTCGCACTGATTCCCCGATGACAGGACGAAGTTGTTACTGATTAGAAATTTTTTATCAGTAACAGGTTGAGTGGAAAAAAAAGAATGATTTGATAACGGAGTAATACCGGGTGATTGGAAAAATATTAATTTGTAAATTATTAGTGGGATTAATTAATTGAGAATATTAATCTTTTTTATATATATATTGAAGCTGTTATTAATGCATATCGTTATCTTTTACATATTCTGATTAATGATAAAGGGTTAAAGAAAAGTTGACTGGTGGCATCGCCATTGTGAAAATTGACTTTGCAACCTACCGCATTGCGGGCTAAACAAGAGGCCACCATTAAGCCAAATGACTCGAGCGTGAACGACTCGTGATTAAAAGGGCGATTTATTATTGGGATACAGCCCTGAGGTTGCTTTGGCTTTGAACCCTATAGAAACTTTGAGAATTCGTATTTTATTATCCGTTTATTTATTTGCATCGTATCTTTTGTGCTTTCTGATTCACCGTCTATTAATCTTACGTGAAAGGTATTATTTATTTTTCGTATTATTTTTTTTTATTATGGTAAATATCAAATTTGACATTTTTTAATAATTTATACAGATAATAGCGTTTTTTTGATTTTTTTTTAGTTTGAAAAAATCTCAGTGCTGACCAGCAGTCTCGTTTTCATGGGAATTCGAGGGTGCAGGTGAACCAGCCTTAATTAACATGACGCGCCGGTATTCTATGGGAAATCCAAGCAGCACCTGCCAAAAGCTTGACTCGTATGGGACTCCATAAGAATCACGGCTCCTACCGTATCGTAGAGGTTATGGGAACATAGTCTCGTGGACTGGTTAAACACTGTCATTACCTGTGGAACATGTTGCTTCCGTAATACATGGAATTACATGTTGATTCGAAACCCTCATACGAGCTGGATTGTTCGCCATGTTACTTTAAAAATGACGTCAGATTGTTTTTACACGATTTGCAAAAATTTGTAAAAAAATTTTCAATTGAATTTTTGAAAATTTTCACAATTTAAACAATTCACGTACAATGGGATTTATTGAGTCTGAATGAATTTTCGTACATGGATACAGCGTCGATATTGAACTTCGACCTATGCAGACTTGACATTTAACCGTGTGAGAAAAAAATGGTCGGATAACAATAAAATCCAAGCAAAAGCATTTTCGTCTGTATAATTGCCAAGTTATCAGTTCCTGTGGCCAATTGAACATTGACAACGAATAAACCCCGTCGATTTCGAATTCGATATTAACTCGGAATTTCCAATTTCAAAACAGCTTTGATCGATGTCCCGTTGACAGGTGGAGCAAGGCTTCCAGTTTTCAAGGGTGGTTTAGCGTAGGGGTGAGATTGCCCTGTCACCTTGACAAATGGTCCGAGAACCAGAGGTACCTAGTGGAACGCGAACCGTGGAACCACGGGGGTGGTTTATATCACCTTAGAGAACCAACCCCCCATCTGTAGACTCTCACGACACCCCCAAAAGACGCTACCATTACGTAGCAAGTTCACGTGAACTACCCACCCACTTATTCATCCCCATTACAACCCCTAATGATTAGTCATTATCTATTGACAGTCCCTGGCAAATGACCTTGATATCATATAGGATTATCAATGATTTAAAAAATTGTGAATTTATACTAATTTTATATCAGACTATACTTTTCACGAACTTATATATATTTTTACGAAATTTTATATTTTTCAATAAGTAATTTTTTCGCGCACAAAAAACTGTCACGCGTCACACCCTATTGAATTTCCGGTACAGAGAGTGTAATAAAATCCAAAAAAAAAGGGTTAATAAAAAAAATGAAAATATAATAGACCATTGCTACGTCATAACGGTAAAAGACTAAAAGCCTCGCCTAACATTCATTTCTCCGTGACCTAATGGCCGATACGAAAATTATATCCAGGTAACACGTGTCGCTCATGGAAATCGCCTTAAATTCGTTCCATTATCAGTGAATGGCTGTCGCCTAGAGAAAGAGACGAACGTAACAAGCTCGTTACTTAACATTAATGCACGTTCGGAAAATATTTTTCGAATTGCCTGTCAGGGTATTTATTTATTATTATTATTTTTTTCAATACAAATATAACAACCTCGTTACTCGATACGCGTCCAAACCGCATTTAAGAAATATTTTTCAAAACTGTCATAGTTAAGAAAAATTTTTGTAATACCTTCTCCGAATTCTTCTTTCTTTTGCCATTACTCAGCTCAGTCACTCTTTTACTTATTGACTTACGCCAATTCCATTACATTCGCTCAATCGAATGGTCACGCTCCATTTACCTAAGCTATAGCCATTGGTCAATACCCTAGCGCATAATAATAATAATTCACAGCTGCGAATCGTAACGTGACTTTCTGGGGGATAAATTTTTTTTTCCAATCCGCCATAGTCCTACAGACAATGGAGAACAAAATACGGATGGACAGGATATGTTTGTTACCCGTGTAAAAAGTACGAAGGAGAATAAAAAGAAAAAATGAAAATAGTTTGACGCTCGTACGGTACGTATCAAAAAGTCGAAAATTACTGGACGTCTTCGGTGGCCCATGGATGCCACAGTAATTGAATCGGCCGCGAGGAAGAATCCCTACGGTTTTTACGATTATCATTAAACGAGGAAGCGCGTGACGAATCCCCTGTCTTCGGGCGGCTCCTTCCTCGACGTAGTGGATACCCTTCTACAGGAGTATCGTTGTTACGTGGTGCAACCGAGCGTCCACTTGCTCATTACCAATTAGAGTAACATTAAAGGTGGCTGATCTCGCCTGTCCACTGTCTTAGCTATACAGGATAGCCTATGGATAAGAAATACCAGACAATAAAAAAAACCGGTCGAAATTGTTTTAAAAATTTTTTTCACACAAAAAAGGACATGTAAACTTTAATTTAGGAGAAACAATTGAAAAAAAATTGCCGTCTCCTGGGATCGAACCCGCGACCCTTTCGAATAGATTCACCGTGTAGTCTACCCAGTCGAAGGGTATACGCTTCTCTCCATTGTAACGATCATAATTCACGCATTCATCCCCTAGACATATTAGCCCTTGTGTCCGCTATGGCAATAGCTAAAAATCACATTCCCGTTGCCGCCCCTGAAATTAACATCGGCATAAAGGCGCATTCCCACAGTGCGTAGCTCACGCGAGCGGACACGCATGAATGCGTAATGCCTGCGGACAGTGATTTCAACCCCTACGCACTCGACACCCTTCTGTACGTTATATTCAGTATATCCATGCTGCTTTAGCTATAGATATATATATGCTCGGTACGATATGAGTACATATGTGGACAGATGGAGTTCTCACGGATCCCTTCCCCTTTCCACATATCCTAACCACCCACTAATGTCCCTCATAATCATCCCTGTTGATAGTGGCATTGTCAAAACATACAAACATTGAATCACGATAAACTGATTTCTCTATCTGTGTATTAGAATCAGGTCGATTGTTGCTTATATTTTTGACCCAGTTGTCTTGGAAAACGTATATACAGATATAACGTGTGTGTATAAAAATAGACAATGTAAAGGCACGTGTGGTCTCATGTGTTATAGACTCCGTGACACGTGGAACGATAATTCTGATAAACGTAACAAAATAAATATAACTGATTTTTTCATTATCCGATTGCCTCAATTTTTTTAATTGTTTATTTTTTTTATCAAAACAAAGAGAGATAACGTGAAGCTTTTTTTAACGAAAATCTTTTTCAGAAATTCCTTTGGTACATTCGCACGCTTTTTTTTTCAGTCAATAAAAATTTCACGTTCAGGGAAAACACTTTGTCAATCTATCGACTAATGGGATCTCTTATCGCTTATGTTTATCAAATGTAAATGAATATATTAAGAGAGTTATGACGAACGCACCAGCTGTATTGTCGCGGCTGTGAAAAAAGTGAAGAAAAAATGATTAGAGTATACGATAGACCAATAAAAAATCTACGTAGATAGATAATACGTAAGAAGGCAAAATCGTGTGGTTTATATATTGATAGTAATGCATTGATAGGTTGTCATGTTTACGCGTGTTACATTTTTTTTTTCTACGTTGTCATTAGTGACAACGCGTTTGCTGTGACACTTTGTCATTATTCATAAACTCGCTCCATTCGTTGAAGCGATAATGACGGGTTTCTAGGACCGGCGACGTAATCATGTTAACGAAAGATATTTCCGAGAAGATCGTGCCTACATATTTTTTTTGAAAAATTTTTTGAAAAATTTGGAATTTTCAATTTTTTTTATTTCCTGAACAGTTAACGACAATTTTCTATTTTTAGGTCGGAAAGCGAACGTAAAATGTTAAATCCAGAGACTGGCTGCTATTCGGAATCCGTACGAGCATGGTAAGTGCATAATTAATATCTTAATTAATTAATATCAAAAAAATATTCAGCACAGGCCGATAATTGCTCACTGATAAAATGCCAAAATTTTGTTCTCCGTACTGAATTCAAAAAATTTTTTCAAAATTCTTACCCATTACTGATCCTTGCTACAAGCGAAATGATATTTCTTAATCAGCACATCGTGTCACTGGGTGTCGAGGTTAGCGCCTAAGAGTTCATTAGTTTAACAGGTTCTCGTTAGTTTGATACTCGAAATCTCCAGGTAAATGAACTACGGTTATATAAGCATTTCGTGCCCCTTAAGGGTTAACGGGGAATATTTTGACCTCGCGTAAAAGGGTTGCTAGGTTCATGGTTCACCTTCTACATTAATTCAAGACGATGTTACCAGTCGAAAAGCCATAGTGTAACAGTTTGCCAGTTCACGCGTTGGCCTTTCTAATCTTGACAGGATCTTGGTTCGCGTGTCTTGTAACAGTAGTAACACACACATATACATATATATATTATATATACATATACCATTACCCATTCGCTTTCTCATTAACACGTAATCTTAATTAGACACAAAGCACCATATCGTAAGATTGCACAGAGACTAAGAAAATATCCTAAAGCCTTTAAAGTTTAGATCGACTAATCGTCAGAGTATAAAAATAATGATAATAGACACAGTAAAAAAAGACTGTAATTCGCCATTTTTTTATATAAAAAAATTATTATCTACATGGAACAATTGCGTATGGTACGTATATTGGGATAAAAATTAAAAAAAAAAAGACCTGCATGGGGCTCGAACCCTCGTACCACGTGTAATGGGCTCTGTTCTTCACAAGTGTGAATTTCCATAGGGCTCTGTATGCTTTTTTTCTGACTGGCGTTTAATTACTCTTTATCGTAACTAACCTCCCTATTCGTCATTAATAACGCGACATAATTAATGAGAGGAAGGTCCAAACGTTAAGTATGAATAGCAATACGGGACGCAGCGTGGCCACGTAAAATGCGCCTGGTGTTCGCGCAATTCGAAGAGACCGTCGACAATGACGCCGCGGCGTCCTGCATCAGCATTTTAAAACGTAATGGCAGTCGACGGGCGTCGTGCGTCGCCGCGTCGCGGTGTCGCGCCTCGAGTACTTGATTCGCCGCGGCGACACTCGACTTTAATAATAAAATGTCGCATTGTCACGGAAGGGTCGTTTTACTCGAGGGTTGAACTTTCCTTTTTTTTTTTGCTTTTCTTTTTCTCTCACCAGATTGCGCCTCTGTACGCATTAACGCGTACCAAAGGTATTCCTTGTTGGTTTTATATTTTTCTTTTTTTTCTTTTCGTTTTTCAACAGTCTACGAAACAGCAGGTGGATCTTTATGCCAGCTCCAATGCAAACTATTCATTCTGGCTTTACGTTATGGTTACCCTGTATATGCTGGTCGAGCTTGGGGGAGCTTTTCTTTTATTTCCGTTTCAAGGGGTGGTATACCAGACGTCGTTAAAGAGCCACCTCCCTCAGTCTACCTTACTCCTTACCACCCTCCACCCCATCGGAAAGGATAACTCGAAGGGTTCTCTAATGCGATTACTGTCGTTATCAGATGTCACTGCCACTTCTTGCGTGATGGCGTCACCTTGCTCATTTGTCATCACATGACGCAGTCCTTGGAACATGATTTACTTCCGTTTCGTTCATTCCGTCTTACTTTGAGTTTCTTTAGCTACCCTCGTACCAGAGGCTACTTTAGATATTTGGACAGTAAAGAGAAAATTTTTACAAAAATCAAATTTGGCAAAAATAAATAAATGATCGAGACTACCTTAGATATTTGACCTGTGAAAAGGAAATTTTTGGGAGAATCAAATTTGGCAAAAATAAATAAATGATCGAGGCTACCTTAGATATTTGGCCAGTAAAAAGGAAGTTTTTGGTAAAATCAAATTTGGCAAAAATAAATAAATGATCGATCCTAGTGCGTCAGTATAGGAAGAAAATTTTTTTAAATTTTGTACATTTTGAATTTTGACTTGAAAAAATTTTTTTTGATATTTCTTTTACAAACATCCCTAATGATCTTGCTAATGGACTTTTTTTTAAAAATCGTCATAGGGGGTAGGTTTGTCGCGTTTCTGGTTTCGTATCTTAGAACAGGGGGTGTGCGATCAGATCAACGATTTACGTCAGGGGAATGAAGAGAAAAAAATTAAGTAGCAACCACTACGTACTACCCCTGCGGCCCATTAACGCGAAAAGAAAGCTCGCGTGTCTCACGCACGTGCCGGATAGTGAAATAAGGGTGAAAAGTATGTAAAAGGGCGAGATTCCAAGGAAGCGTTACAAAGGTTCGTTAACGTTTTTGGTTGAGGCGTCGGGACGCCGCTACGACGTCGTTCGGTCGGTAACGCATTAGACGCTATTACTGTTGGCATACGATGCGCCTCGGAAGGAAGTGCCGGAAATCCCCGGAATATCCCGAAGCTATAAGGGTCGAGGGTTAAGGGTGTGGCTATAAGATAGGACTGATTAGTACCAACGGTAATACGAGAACTACCCTAGGGGATTTCGCAGACCGGAAAGTTCATCCAGTTAGATCTAGTGATTTATTTATCACTTACAAGGACCAACCGTTTCTGGAATAAATGATCCAAATAATTGTACTCGATAAGGATAATTAATTATCACCATTCAAATTACGTAATTAACTGCTTCCTTGAAAATTTATATTTTTACCCCGTTAGTGAATTTTTATTTTTCCCCTGATTACACAAACAGGCCTAAATCACTGATAATGAGTCACCCCCTGACATCCCTTCCTCAAACAAGTGATATCTCAGCGTAAATCCAGTCATTGAGTCGATTCCTCTTATTTTCAAGTATCCACTAGTAGATTATAACTCATCCTAACGGGTGACTCATTTGTTTTTAACGTCATAAATAATACCGCTTCTCACCTGGATCAATAAGGTATTGCTACCGATAAGTAAAAACAGGATATTATCACTGACGAATAATCATTTATTTTTGTCAAAAATTTACTTCAGCCCTACCTATAAAGGGTTGTAGGGACCATAAACAAATAAATAAGTGTCCAAAATTTCCTGGGGTCCCGTATAACTGCGTGACATCAGAATCCATGCTCTGGTCGTGTTTCACGTGGGTAATAAAAAGAGAAAAGAGACGAGAAAAAAAATACTGACCGAAAGAGCCACGCGTGGAGAAAAAAAAAGTTGGTCGACCTTTATAGGGCCACAGGGGTTTCCTTGCAGGGTTTCCAAATGGAAGAGACGAGGAGCAAAAAAGAAAAAAGACAAAACGCGTAGTAGCTGCACCATGGGTCTTTCCCTATACAGCCCTATAGTTTGTCAAAGGGACCCTTAGGTCTTGCTTACAAGACAGCAAATTTGTCTCAGATAAGCAAAACAAACCCTTAAGGACTTCCGAAAGCTTGTATCCTCCTGGTCCAGGATCTTTTATCGCAGCCTCTCGGACGATTAATCCATTTAAAGTTTCAAATAAAAATAGCAACTACTTCAGGCACGTATAAGGTCATTTTGAAGCTGCAGCACAGATCGGGTCCAGGATCTCTTTTCCCGAGACGATATGCTGGATCTTAGTGGATTCGCAGAATCCAATGTTACTTCTCAGTTTTAAGATCTCTCGAGCATCCTGAGGATTTACATAAATTAGATTTTATATTTTTCTAAGAACGTCCGAGAGGTACCAAATGACGTATATTTACGAGTCAAAATAATGGCGTAGAATGCCAATGGAGTTTTTACCATTTTTTTTTTTCTTATCTCCCTATATATTTATCAGTTTTATTATCCGTCGACAAGTTATCGCATGGTTTTAGAAATTTTCAAAAATCAATATTCAACCTCGCAAATTCGTCTTATCGATCTCTATAAAAATTTCATCCGAGAAGCATTCGCGTCTCTCAAGATTGCGTGGGTGGACGTTAGTCTCGACTAATAGAGGCGTTAACTCTCTAATGGATACCTGGACGTCTCTTGAGTCCTTATCGATCTGACGATCGGTGCCTGATCCGGGGTCATCATGGTCGCATCTACACCGTTGTCGATCTTCACTGAATACCTAAATCATTGTCTTCTTCTTCTTCTTCTTCTTCTTCATTATTCTTTCTACTATATGGAAAAGTGTGTATATATATATATATATATATATATATATACAGACAAAGCATAGTGTCTAGCTGTAAAAATAGGGGTAGGTACCCATAAAAAATCACATTAAAATCGATTAGGTATCAATTATGCTAAAAGGTACGTAAACTTCTGAAGTACAAAAACTGTTTAATTCAGTCGCGTGTACTTTACATAAGGCCCCATAACGAATTCGATTGAAAATCAAAAGAGCCTCGAGTTGGGACTCAGGATCGTCTACTCGCACATACGTACACATATGAAAAATGATAGAGCGTACGATTAAGGCCCCTATTTATTGACTGTGCTCGATGGGACTGCTGTGGCTTACCCTTGGAAAATTGCGAGGACCAGCTGCGCAAAAAGGGTCCAGCTGTGCAGGATTCATACAGAGTCCCAATACCGGTACCCTCCTCCTGCTGTTAAAATCTCTGAATTCCTCGTTACCCTACAAGATAAATTATCCGTGATATCCATTTCCGTAGACGCGCATTAAACTAAAATAAAACAAAAGAAAATGTCGAAATAAAAAAAAATTAATCCTACCGCATTAAAAATATTTCTAAATCTCTCCAGAGCGTCCTGTACCTATATCGAGGGTGAAAGGGCAAAATAAAATACGCCACGTTAATAGCATACGGTTAACACAAAACCCTTAGAGCCAGGGAGTGGCGAGGGTAAATATCGTGTAACCGCTGGGGACCAAGGGTGAGATAGGGGTTGCTGCACGCTCCATAAACGATTCTATAAATATTTTATTGGCCCGACGATATGATTTTATTAGGCGTTCTCAAAGTCTATAGGATTTAAATGATACTCGATATATAAAATTGAGGATTAAAAATATTAATTATAAAAAAAATAACAAGGTGGTTATACCTTTGTAAAAAACGCCAAAGAATTAAATAACGTCCGGTTAATTAAAGGCAGCCACTTAGTACCGATGAATGCAGCTTGATTGGCGAAGACCTGTAAGCGGCTGCTGCTGGTCCAGTCAACCAGCCAGTCAGTCAGTCAGTCAGTCAGTCAGGTAACGTCCTGGTCGAGTTAGCCACTCAGTCAACATCATCCGGACCCTGAGTTATGTCGAGGGCCCCGGCTTCTTTTTAACTCGCCAATAAATCGGGGCCCGAGGATCCGCGCTGATATAGAAGGACGCGGTCTTCTGGGCCTCATGCAAAGAGGATTCAACGTCTTCAGGTAGCCAACGCGAAATTCACTACCTGCCCACGGGAGGTGCGAATCGGCTCGTTTGTCCAGTGACTCGGCACGTTCTTATACCTTGGGGCCCATTCCCTCCCCTTTTACGTTGGGGACTGACGAAAAAGGGCCTTAGCTCGGGTACCCCCCCAAAAATGAATCTTCTTGTTACGGCACTTTTAAATATTGTGTGTATAGATATATATATATTTTCAAATGCACACGCCCACCTGCCATGTACTTACGTAGGTATACATTGTACATGTAAATATACCACGGGATACCTATATATAGGTAGGTGCGTCGCGACGCGTAACGCCTCGATTAATTTACGACATTGTCGCGACCACCATAAACGCTTTAATCAAAGTCATCGGGCCAATTTCCGAT
>JARPRH010000113.1:27801-39542 GCA_031763665.1 Calameuta haemorrhoidalis | reverse complement strand
GATATATATTTTTTGGTCTTTTTTTATGTTTAATTCAATAGCGACTTTCAACTCGTAATACAACATTATATATAATAGGAATACATTGCAGTAGTATAATTCTGGGGATTGACACATACATGACTATTATTGGCAGTACAGTACGTATTTAATTTATTTTATAATTTTCTGCTCAAGACACTATCTAATGATATGGAAAAATGTCATGAAATCACTATACTGATTATTCAGTGAATGGAGTGTTTGCGATCTGTTACCTATTTCAGTACATACAGACAGAACACATACAGTACTTTCTTTTCAGGTCATTGACTTTCATTAGTGATTTGCTGTTTGTCTGCTGACCACGTCTAGTTGGAACATCTAGAACAAGAGTGTAACGTGAAAGTTATGAAAATCTTACGCTATTTTAAATCCCTTACATGACTCGAGTCAGCATGCATGACTCGTAAATTGTTTTACTTTTTTTTTAACACCGTATATGTATATGTTTTACCGAATACGTCGGTATATATATAATTATTGGTATGTATATACATTACGTTTAATACATACGTGAATGCATAAAAGAATTTTATTTTTCAAGCAAAACCTAAGATAATTTTTTTGAATTTATAATAATAGTCCGTCAATTTGCGCCATCAAACTTAATCGCTCGATTTGAAATAAATAAGTATTTTACTCACCTCCAAAAATTTTCTACTTTTTCATAACAGCGTTACTATTTTTTGGTGATATTTGAACGACGTCATAATTAAATAAATGGTCAGTACCGTCGATTCTCAAACTTGCATATACATGTTCATCCGCATTGTCATTAATGCCGCTTATCTGTTATCTGCGATTCGATATATTTATGCATGATGTATATAAAGCATGCAGTAGACTTTTTCGAAGAATTCGGTTATCGACATTCTAATTTTGATATTTTTACTAATAGTCAGATAGATAAATATTCTGACAATTGATCAAATGACAACCTAATTACGTACTCGAATCATGTAATTTGAATTCTATTTTAAAAATGTCCACTTTAATATTCGATCTAATGGCATGACTGCTTTCAAAGCTGTGAAAATCTGAAAGATTTTTTTTCTTCAGTTGCGTATCACTGCAATATTATACAGTATCAAAATGAAATGCTGAATAGTCGCACCTTGAATACATGAATCATATATTATGTATACAAATTTCGTTTTACATATATACAGTAAAACCTTCACAACTCGAATCTCGAGGGACGAGGATGAATATTCGAGTTATCGAGGTTTTGATTTAGCAATATTTCGACACGCAGAATTAGAATAAATAAAAATTCGAATTATAGAGGATTTCGAGTTATATATGTAGATTAGATCGCCAGATTAGCTTCAAGTTATAGTGGTTAACCATTTCTGACTTCGAGCTGTAGAGGTCTCTGCTAGAATTTTGTGATCTCAAATGACTTTAAGTTACGTAGAAATTACTCCGAATAATAGAGGTTTTGGTAGCTGAAGGGAAGGGAACAAACAAAATGTACAACTTATAAAGGTTTTCGACCTAAAGAGGTTCATCTTATCGAGATTCCACTGTATATAATTGACCGAACGGCATTCGTACGTGTACAGTAGCAAATTAAAAGTTATAATATTTCCTCAGCCTTGGCGATACTTTGTATTTTTATATACCATATTACTGTTGACATATGTATAATAATTGGCTACGTACGTTTTCCAAGAATAAATATTCCAACTGCATTCTCGTACCTATCATAACGATAAATAATTTCGTTATCGATTCATTCTCAATGCCACAAGAAGCATAATACTACTTATTTCAATCCTTCAAATTAATCCATTTTAACACTTAATGGTTATTCCGATTTAACGCTTTTCTTTCTTGTGCTCGATATGATCCTAATCATTTCATACACAATACATAAACATTCATAGTATGATGTATATTTAGTTTTATCACAAAAGATATTATATCATCAACACAATGAATTTCCAGTATGAACCGCTATTCATAAAGTATATATACACGCGTGGGATATCACATCCTGCAGATAATATAACTTTTAAATAAAATTGTTTTGCCGCTCAATCGTCTCTCCATTAATAAAGAATACATGATTATTCCAACGATCAATAAATTTTATCGACAATTAAAATGCATCAATTTCTCTAGAAGAATATACCTACATATGCTTTGAACTATAATATGCAAACTTTCGTAAGAGAGAATTTTTGTGTATTCTTCGCTCCACACTCTACAACGAAGATCATAAAAGAAACTGTAAAGATGGTGCGAGCTTAGACATACGTATATCATCATGAATACTAAATGCATATTAAGAAGAGCAAAATTACGAAATACGAGTTACCACAATGTGGTACTGACAGTATAAGATAGAGGATGTGCATCAAGAAATTTAGGATCCTAGGAACAATGGAAATACAAGAAATCATATAAAATCATTGTATACCTTGACTTTCTTGACTACGACTATCGTCAGTGTACGAGCGAATGTTCAGACGTGACTGCCATCACGGACGCTCCCCAATAATTTCAGGTTATGCTGGAGGATAGGTTGGGGATTGTTACGTCTGGCATATACACGCAACATACACGAGCATGTTCGGAAGCCTTCGCCTGGCAGCTGCGGCACATCATAAACATACATTCTGTCAGTCAGTCGTCTCGTGCACGTGCAAGATAGACAGTCACTGTGTCATTCGATCGGCAAAGGTCCTTATATTAGACATGTGAGATAGCACGCGAGTTGATTTATTCACTTTTCTGGTATTACTTTAAATTTTGCGATATATCGTTTGATTCGATTAAACTGTGTTATCAGCTTGTAATATATCAAATGCGTTAACGGGGATGAAGATATATCGGAGTACAGAAGCTGCTACGATGCATTCACCTCCGGTATGTACGATACGCAATTTAAAATTGAGGAAATTACAAAAGCTGATATGATTTTTGTGTTGATGCTACGAACTCTTGAAAATAACTTTGACAAATAATTGGACCGAGTGAGATTAAAATAACTGTTTTTGAAGGCTCGTCTTATTTGACGTTACACAGATAGATGTTTAATAAGGAATTACATGAAATGCAATCAAGTATAGCAATATTTTTCTAGCGAATGAGATATCAGTGTTTTTTTTAAATTTAATGTAATTGCTTTCATGTTATTCTCAAAACGTTACGGAAATATAAACCCATATTTATTTCATGTTTCTAAATTGTTTACACCAATACGCAATATTGTACTATGTGCTTTCTTATCTTTATATTATCATGCTTTTTATATAGATTGTTTGCCATGTCCATGAGTTGTTCACAATAAGTTACTACAACCGAACGAACAAAACTATTTGCCTTCAGGGGGTCATGAGCTCACGAAACTTCTCATTATTGAGATGCTTCACATATCGGTATATGTTTGTTATTTTTGTTTATGAGAATAAATAAAGTAAAAACAATCTTTACAAATTGCATACGGATAAAAAATGACTTATCATATACGTACGTACTATTTTGCTTTTCTGCCACAGTATTCTTATTATTAAGACAATTGTGCATCATTTATGTAACTCGTGACATTAAGATTACTTAAAAGAGATTTCTCGGTACATTTCTTTATTTATACTATTAGTAGGCGATAATAATTGAAATATTGACAAACAGTATCGGTTTGCATTATAAAGACGAGGGACGGACGTGTATCTTCGTATAAAATAAAACGTTTTACAGAAATATACAATTTCCTTAATTCCGAACGATAATAATATTAATATATGATACTTGGCAATCTTAATTACTTCATTTATCTATGTTATTTTGAAATTATGCCAAGATTATTATTTTAACTCTGCTAAAATTAATTTAGCAGAGTTCACTGGCATTAAAGCCTTGAAAATTGTATAGCCTTCATGACACACTCTCGTATTGCCAACTAAGTAAATAATAATTAAACAGTAGATACACTAAAGTGACTAAATATTATTTATATTTCCGTTTATCAAATTATCCCAATAATCATGCTTAGAATATTATTCGTGGCCGTTCGGTTAATAAAACAATTCGTATTGCTTGACAATGAACGATTAAGATCTGCACACTACCAAAATCCAATCAAGAGTTCCATATTGAGATAATTCCAATACGGATATAGGTATGTGAAATAATAAACAGTGCCTCTTATTCATCTCTATTTAATTACAGGGGTCAATTTCGTCGAAAGGTCGAGGCACTATCGGCATATCGTGACGTATGTGCCATTACAAATGCTTGAATTCTATCTAACTGTTATACGTATGCTGGTGTAAGGAGAAAAGTCCTGATAATACAGCTAACTAAACTTCTGCGAATGATGACGGGATTTAAAGCTGTTTGCGTTGAGGCGCTCGGGCAGTCACGAAGTGTCTGTAGGATAGTGTTAAGTCAAACCGAAGAGATGTTCCGTTTGGCTGTATCTAAGGTACATTAATATTCCTTAAGTGTATAATTAATATTTTTATGCCTCCAAGGTGCATAAAGTTAAAGGGACGTACGTTCCTTTTATATAAATTGTGATACTCGGAAAATATTATCACGAACAAATGTTTTATTGTATTTCATATACAGGGTGGGGAAATAACTATCAGCACCCTCGATATTTTCGAAACTATAAGGTTCACAGAAATATTTGCTGAAATAAAACTGCACAGTACGAAGGGAGCCATCCGATAGCGATAATAGTTTTTTTTGTAGGTGGAGGTACTTTGGATATTTGAAGGTCACCTCCATTTTTTTAAATGTATCGGCATGTTTTTGTTTCTGTATCATGACAGAGGAGCTTGAAACGAATTCAATGACCTGTCATATAAGGTCATTGAAGGTCATACAAAGTACATGTCGTAAAGTGTAGTTGGTACTTCTTTGTACACTTTATCTTTCAATGTTCCCCATAGAAAGAAGTCTAAAGGTGCTAAGTCTGGGGAACGAGCTGGTCACGATATTGGACCGCCGCGTCCAATCCAACGATTTCGACACGCAACAAAGAATTATTGCAGCCTGTGCATCAATAAGTTCTGACGCTGTAAGACTTGCAAGTCAATCAATCGTAAAAAGAATCCAATGTTGCATTGATACTGATGGTCATCATTTCGAACACCCCTACTAACGTAGTAATTTTATTTACTACCGAAACTGTAAGTATTATCGTCTTTCTGTCCTTTCTATGACCTTCCATAACTTGATGTAATAGGTCGTTAAACTCGTTTCAAGCTCGTCTATCATGATACAAAAACAAAAACATACCGATACATTTGAAAAAATGGAGGTGATCTTCAAATGTCCAAAGTACCTCCACCTGCAAAAAAACTATTATCGCTATCAGATGGCCCCCTTCGTACTGTGCAATTTTAATTCAGCAAATATTTCTGTGAACTTTATAGTTTCCAAGATATCTAAGGTGCTAATAGTTATTGTCCCACCCTGTATAGTAGATGTATAGTCACACGAATTTTGGATATTTTAGTTGACAAAGAGAAACGCAAAATTGCACAGTAGAACCTTACACACGAAACCTGATGAAGCATTGAATTTTCCTAAAGCTACGGTAACAGTTCCTGAATATGCGGATGTAGTAATAATAGGTAAGTAATTAACAATAAATGATTTTACAATGATACATTTGTGGTTAATTGCTATATCATCTATTTTAAATTATATAAGTATAATTTATATAATACTATATATTATTTTTAGGTGGAGGTACTGCTGGTTGCAATGCTTTATATAGTTTAGCCAAAAATGGAGTACGAGCTGTGCTCTTGGAAAGATCAAAATTATCATCAGGTACAACATGGCATACGGCTGGTCTTATATGGCGATTACGACCAAACGATACAGAAATCGAGTTACTCGACATTACAAGAAATATTTTGATGAATTTGGAAAAGGAAACAGGAATAAATTCAGTATGGATAAACAATGGAGGAATCTATATTGCACGATCTGACGTGAGTACAGTTATGCTTGTTCTTAGGAACAATGTAAATTTAAGTATGTGTATATAACTTTTTATTTTATTTTTTTCACAGACTAGAATCCAGGAATATAAGAGATTAGTCACTGTTGGCAAATCTCATGACATAGAAGCACATATAATATCGCCCCGCGAAGCACAGGAATTATTTCCACTTTTGGATCCAAGTGCATTCACTGGTGCAATGTACACACCCGGTGATGGTGTTATGGATCCTGCCATGTTGACAGACGCCTTAACTAAATCTGCCAAAAGCAATGGAGCTCAGGTAAGCAACGAGACTCAATTTAAAATCGAACGAAATAATAGCAACAACAAGATTCGATTATAGCTCAAGACTGTTTGAAAAGGCATACCTAATTTTCTTGGACTCTTTTTCTTTTAATTTACTCATTTCGCGCAATAATGTATGAAAGTAACAGTCTACATTATGAAACATAAATATTATATATGTATGATTATACATCATGTTTCAGATTATAGAAGACTGTCCAGTCACGAAAATACTGACGGATAAAAACATGTTTGAAACAAAACGTGTAACTGCTGTAGAAACTCCTTATGGTTTGATCAAAACTAATTGCGTTTTGAATGCTTCGGGGGTATGGTCGAGAAGCACAGCGAAAATGGCAGGATTGGACATACCATTGATACCAATGAAACACGCTTATGTCATTACGGAACCAATGGAGGGAGTTCAGGGCTTACCAAATATCCGCGATCACGACGGAAGCGTTTACTTCCGTATTCAAGGGTCATCGCTATGCGTTGGAGGATACGAGCCCAACCCGATAATTTTACAATGTGTTAGTTAGTCGCTTGAGATATATGTATATTATCACGGTTTTAGTACGTAAGATAAGTGAAATTTTTAGGCACGATCATATGGAATATGGATCGTGTGGATGTGTTTCAAGGCAAATTTCTTTACCTTGATATTTTCATTTCTCTCCTACACATTTTTTAATTTCGTTCTCAGACAGACCTTGCATGTACAATCTAACATCATGTGCAATTTCATACGAAAGTGACAATTTTTGCCTTTTTACAGGTTCCTAAAAACTTTACGTTTGATTTGTATGAGCTTGATTGGAATGTGTTTAGTACACATACGACAGAATTTATTAAGCTTGTGCCAAAATTTGCATCAACTGGTATAAGAACTACCGTATGCGGTCCAGAGAGTTTTACACCTGATCACAAACCGATCATGGGTTGGTATTTAAATATATATCCATTTTCAAGGAAATAATTTAATGCAATGACAATTTGCAATAATGCAATATAATACTGAGCTAGAAGTGAGTTAAGCATAAGCTATACTTAAGTACAAATATGTATTTAGTGAATTTTTATTACCTCTGTAGGAGAGGATCCACGCTGCTTAGGTTTCTATCACAGTTGCGGGTACAACAGCGCTGGTATGATGTTGGGTGGTGGTTGTGGGGATCAAATAGCCAAATGGATAATACATGGTCGACCAGATAAACATATGTATAATTACGACATAAGAAGGTAAATAACATTATTGGATGCGTAATTATATTCATACAGTATTTAATAATTCATGAAATCGTACAGATTCACACCGGAACAGACAAGAGATGCAATTTGGGCCAATGAAAGATCTCACGAGGCTTATGTGAAAAATTACAGCATTGTATTTCCACACGATGAACCACTCAGTGGTAGAAATTTTAAAACAGATCCATTCCATCATGTGAGTACTTGCATGTTCGTTTTTGTCTAATTATTAATAAAGATTCAAATATACATTATTATGAACAATGAATTTACCAATTGTTCTACATATTTACGATTATACAAATTGTTATAATGTTACGACCAACAGTTATTTTTACAATAAACAATCTGTTGCTTTAGCTACTCGTAGAAGAAGGTGCTGTTATGGAAGAACGTCAAGGTTGGGAAAGGCCAGGATGGTTTTTAAAAGGAAACGTAGCACCAGTGGCTGCTTATGATTATTACGGCAATTACGGTTCACCAAAACATCAGAAATATCCATATGTCGAAATGCTTGCTAAGGACCATACATTTGACTTTCCGGAGCATCATAAAATTGTGAGTGAACGCACAAAATAGAGTAAAGTTATACTAAAATTCGTAATTTAAGTAATTTTATGAACGAGTTCGATAGACGTCAGAATTACATACATTTTTCTTATAAATACATTCAGATTGGTGAAGAAGCTTTGGCGTGCAGAAACAACGCAGCACTATTTGATATGTCATACTTTGGGAAGTTTTATCTGTGTGGTCCAGATGCCCAGAAAGCTGCAGATTATCTTTTTACTGCGAATACTGGTCGTGATATTAATAGGACAGTATATAGTTGTATGTTAAATAAAAATGGTGGTGTCGAAGCTGATTGTACAGTAACCGCCATTGAAACTGGTTCCGGTGGTGTTGCGGATCCAATATTTAGAGGAAAAGCGTTTTATATTGGTAAGTTAGGAGTTTAATGATTATTAATTTCAGTCTGTTAGGTTCAATGTTAATTTATGGATTCGACAATCAATTAATGGAATTGACTGTAATAAAGGAAATGTATTTGATTTTAGTTTCAGGAGGCATGTCGGCATATCATACATGGTGTCACATGAAGAATGTAATACGAGAACAGAATTTCAAAGTGACCTTACACGATGCAACGCAACAAATAGGAATACTATCTATTCAAGGGCCTAACAGGTAAACTATATTATCCGTTAAAAGTTATTATTACTTAACGCTGCTATTCAAGCAATAATAACTCCTGTGTGAACATAGTCCCCGATTTTAATATTTGTAACTTATTGTTATTGAAATTTTCTTATTTTGCATTTTAATGATAAATGTTTCTCTTCGAATTTATTCAATTTCAAATTAATTAAAAGTTCTATGCCCATTAAGCATGATTACAGAAAATGATTTTATTATTTGATTTTAGCCCTGAAAGATTCATTTTAAAAAGTAAATTAAATTTGCTACTAAACCTCAGTAAAGTAATTTTGATAAGATGTAAAAAAAAATTTGAAAACTGAAGCGGCTGGAGATTAGGTTGTAAAGGGTAGTAATGCATTGAAACAAGGTATTATACGAACACAGTGCGTTAACGTTAAACGAAGTTAATTTGTCTTTTTAATTTTTTTATTATTTTGAATATATACATGTATATTCAATATAATTTCTAATTTTTCAAATCATCTTTGTGCTGCCAAACGATCTCCTTCATTTGCGTATATACGTTATTCCTTAAGCAAATTTTTATATTTTTCTATTATTTTTATAAAAGTTTTACTGTGTACTAGAACTAATTAGGCAGCAGTCTTAATTCCAATTGAGTAATTTGTAATTATGTATAAATAATTGCAGTCGCAGGATACTTAAGACAATAGTCGATGAGGATCTTTCGAATGAAAAATTTCCAATGTTGACCTCAAAATTAATGAATATCAAAGGAAATCTAGTCAGGGCACTCAGGGTTAGTTTTGTTGGCGAATTGGGTTTCGAATTACACATTCCATCTCAATCATGTGAAAATGTATATGCAGCCGTAATGGCGGCTGGAAGAAACTACAAAATGAAACTTGCCGGTTACCGAGCACTTTACAGTCTGAGTAGCGAAAAAGGTATTTTTGTCACATATATTTGAAATAATTGTACAACAAATAAGTAGAAGTAATCAGACAGGATATTTCACAATTACTTGCATCATAGGATATCATCTGTGGCATTACGATCTAAGAACGACTGATAATCCAATAGAAGCGGGCCTTGGATTTTTGTGTCGGAAAAATGGCGATTATCAGGGTAGAAAAGCTGTGAAAAAGCTCAGAGAAAATGGAGTTAAGAGGAAACTGGCACACTTTCATTTAAAACAGTAAGAAGTGATAACAGTTTTAATTTGAGTTTTAAAGATTTTTTGAAATATTTATAATTTGCAGTCTTGTTTGCATATACATGTACATATATATTTCTTTCTATCTTTTAGCCAAGTGCCATTGTGGGGCCTGGAAACTGTTTATAGGGATGGTCAAATTGTTGGACATCTAAGAAGAGGAGAGTACGCTTACGCACTGGAAAGAAGCATTGGACAAGCGTAAGCATCAATATTTACCAAAGAATTGTGGCATATTTATAAAAAAAATTGTTTACTTTTACAGATATATAAAACATCCCGAAGGTGAGAACGTGACCAAACATTTCCTGGAAAATGGTGTCTATGAAATCGAAATAATGGGACAGAAGTATCCAGCGACGATACATTTACGGAGTCCTTTTGATCCAGAAAATAAGAGGCCTCTAGGCGAGTACAATAATAGTCAGCGTTAATGTAGTTTTATATATTTATGAAGAAATCAACGTATTTACAACAGAAAGAAATAGAGTATCATTACAATAGGCATGAAAGAGTGAATTCGGTGAAATCGAAACCAGTAAAAACATACATTAATAGCATCAAGAATCCTATATTCCTTGAAGCAGAGTCATTGAAAATCAACCAGATTGAATAATATAAAACTTTTATTCTATACATTAGTCTGTTTCAAATATATTGCAAATGACGTTGATGCAATTATTAAAACTTTTATGGCAAATATTCAACATTCCAAGGTACCATCCATAATTTAAGTATACTTACAAAATATGAAGGAACTGCAGTATCTGCTTATCGTTAACCGTTTTAAACTTATTTATTGACTATTCTTCATAGCGCAATCTGAATCAGAATATGCTTTGGTAAATAACATGTTTAAACTTCTTGAGCTCAACAATTTGTATACTATTTCCAAATTAAACTATTCATTTGATTTTTTTTCAAGATTGCATCAAGTTCTGAAGAATATTTAGGGGCTCGTGATATATACAATAAATAGATAAATTTGACTAAAACATTTGCAAAGAGTCTCGGCACGAAGGAAATACTAGTATAAGGAATAGCATTGTGAAACTTTGTATGTGGGCATAGAATATAGGCTGGAATCAGGATGGAAGTTGTGGAGGAATTTGATATGCCATAGATTTCGTTTCAGATATACAACATACGGAAACTGACGCTCTGTACTATTATCTTCTATATGATATCGGAACTTTTTTTTTTGTAGTAACACATTTGACGGATTACTATAATCACTGCATATTCACAAAAAGAAAATGTATAAAACTTTATATGATTATTCTTCTATATGCACGTTTCAAACAGAGTCAATTTTAAAGTCATAAAGAAGGGCAGAATAGACAAAGCGCAAAATAGATATATTTAATGTCAAATTGTTTAAAGATGTATTTTTAGAATTGAAATAAATTTCGATAGATCTTTTATGTAAATGGCATTTATGGTCGATGAATAGATCAGTTGATATTGTTTTAATAGTACTTTAAAGTTAAGCAAAAGATGTAATTGTAAACAAACAAATTCTATGCCTATTAACAGGATCTAAATATGATTAGAAACAAAATAGATTTATATTTGTATCATTAATGTTAGGAAAGTAAGTTTTGAAAATGGCTGCAAATGAATTGTACAATGTCAATTAATTTATTTTAAAAATTGAACGACTTTTCAATATGCACTGTTACGTAGGTTGTAATATATATTTTGTACAAAAATATACTTTTGATAAAAATAATACCTATTATCCTGCTAAGGGATTTGCATGAATTGTTATACTGTTTATTCTAGTTTCAGTGAGAGGTTTGTAATTTTTAGGAT
>JARPRH010000111.1:36041-65819 GCA_031763665.1 Calameuta haemorrhoidalis | reverse complement strand
TGAGGAGATACGGACTGTATAATATCCGTCAAAAGTTTTCATGCGATATCATTTATTTATATTATATGAGGGTCGGGTTTTACAATACGATGCAGTCGAAACTTTTGGTTCGTACGTGTACCGATAGAACTGCCTTAAAAAAAAGGGCTAAGACAATCTTGAGTTTAAAATCTGAAATAGCAGATCCAATATGGTGGATAAAAATGTAAAAAATCTCATGACCCCAGAGTGCACCACAGGGAGACTGTGGTAGGCTTTTACATCCCTTTTAAAAAAATCTTCGTAAAAAACATGCACATATCAAGTTTGATGTGTACCCAATGCAAATATCAAAGGTAGTTACTAAAAGGCCATATTGGATTTCTCATTTTGAATTTCGACGATTTTTCATCAGCGATTACTACCACTCACGTTAAACAAGCCACAAGTTGAAACTTGCAATTTGCTTCTTCCGAATCGTAGGTAGTGTACTCTATATAAAGAAGCATTTTCATTTTTTTTAATCTTTGGCTTCCTCATATATGAATCTTCCTTTGCTACCGACGATTCAGAGGAAGCAAATTGCAAAATTTAAATTCTTGCCTTCCAGAGGAAACAAATTGCAAGTTTCAGCTTGCGGCTTGTTTTAATGAGGAATTATATTGAAGGTTTCGTCGACAGCTGTGTCGTATGAGATATCTAAATTTCAGTTATAATCAAGTTAAATAAAGTAATTAAGCCATATGCACTAGCAGAATTTGTATCCTTGAAAGCGAAAAATTTGACATTAAGAGTTAACCTTGATTTCTTACATCAATTTTATTGATTTTAGTGGCAATTGATTTACAATACTCGATTCTTATGATAAATGTATCAATAATTTTTCACATATGTAGCCATTCAGATTTGTTTTGAAACACAGATACAAGAGTTGCTTCAGATAAGGAGTCTCGGTCACCCCTGTAAAAGTAGCAGAGCAAAGTCCCCAAAATGATTTTACCATATACAGAAATAATGTGCTTTTTATGTGCTAATTTCTTGCTAAATTAAAAATTTTTGTGCTCCTTACGTTTTTCTGTCAAATCAGTTTCAGTTAAATATATCTTCGATATCATGGAATCAAATTACACTAAAATTATGTGCTCTTTATGTGCTTCCCGAATATCCAAAACACAAACCCCTAAATCCAGCATTTCTGTCAATACCACCCCTAAGAAGCCCAAAAGCCTTACTTCAAAATCGAATCTCGTCTATTTTTTTTTAGAAAATCTCACTAACAGAGCCTGCTTTAGATGTGAATTTGATCTAGTTTTTCAGTATCATACAATTTATTAGATTATTACATTACATAGCACAGGGAGGCAGTGCCACAGTGGATAGAGTCACGGCTTCACGCATAGTGGGTGAAGTTCGACTCTCGGGCAGGACTAATGGAATTGTTCTACATGTTCTGCTGCAATTTTCTGCAAAAATGCAATATTCTATTTTGGCAAACTCAACAGGATTTTATGTTCACGGTTTTTAGGTGACTCAGGGCCTGAAAACTGTCGAGTCACCTAAATACTACTTCAAAAGCACAAAGAAAAGAATAACAATTTTCATTAAAATATTAGCTCATCGGTTTATACATATATTTCAATTCAAAGAGTTCAAGTTGCACTGATGAATCAATTTGGTTTTGCAAAGTCTCATTGCCCTTGTAAGAAGCCTCATGTAGTCCAAATATGTTAATTTCTGTTTTTGAAGTTCTTCTACAGATTTTTATTATATCTTTTGTAGACGATTATTTTCTACGCAGTAACATTTCGGTTACATTCTCTTATAAATTTTACGCGAAAACTTCAAATGGAACTTACTATACTGGGATCGAGAGAGTCTACTCGTGAAGAGAATAATGCCAATTTGTTCTATTGGTGTGAACTAAACTCTGCGACAGGAAGAAATTCCACTTATGAAAAAGCTATATTTTTTATTCTCTTCATGCAGAACAACAAAATTTTGAATTCGTGATTTTTAGATGCCTCAGCCATCTTATTCAGTACTTAGCGTGTACATATAGCCCGTTCACCTACCTGTCCGGGACAAAATTTTTATTTGGCTGCTAATCTCACATCTTATTCCTTCTTTCTTCTTTCATACATCTACTTCAGTTAGGGGTAGTATCTGGAGAAACTCGCGACTTAAAGTTTTGTATTGGACATTCTCAAAGCACATAAAAAGCACAAAAATGTGTTGTATTTTAATTTAATGTTATCGAAAAAATAGACGAGATTCGATTTTGAAGTAAGGCTTTTGGGCTTCTCAGGGGTGATATTGGCAAAAAAGCATGATTTAGGGATTTTTATTTTGGATATTCGGGAAGCACATAAAGAGCACAAAAATGTGTTGTAATTAATTTCAGTATTATCGAAAAAATAGACGAGATTCGATTTTGAAGTTGGCTTGGACCTCTTAAGGGTGGTATTGGCAGAAATGCTGAATTTAGGGGTTCGTGTTTTGGATATTCGGGAAGCACATAAAGAGCACATAATTTTAGTATAATTTAATTCCATGATATCGAAGATATATTTAGTGCTCTGCTAGCTTTATGTAAAGCTAGCGGCGCACTTTTGAAATTGATTTTACAGAAAAACGTAAGGAGCACAAAAATGTTTAATTTAGCAAGAAATTAGCACATAAAAAGCACATTATTTCTGTATATGGTAAAGTCATTTTGGGGACTTTGCTCTGCTACCTTTATAGGGGTGTCTCGATCGGCCGTTGCCTGTATTTGGCACGAGACTTGAACGAGTCTCTTGATACGAATACGTATTTTGTGCGAAAGGCGATGGACTAGGACGACTAGCTGTGGAAAGTGAGGTCTGACTTTTCAGCCGTGAGCTGAGCATTAATAGAAGGATAATTTACATAAATTTTACATCGAAGTCCAGAAAAAATGAAACATAGGTTAGAAAAAGGTTATCTTTCTGGGGTTAATGAACTCCAAATTTAGACCAAAACAATTAAACATCATGCTATCCAAGTTAGATTACTCGTGAATACCTTTTCTACGTTGATATTGAGCTTCATCTTCTACCTATATAAGATTTTTCTTTGATTTACGTTGTGGCATTTTATAATCACCATCTAATATAGAAAACTTGAAAACAATATATAATAAATAATACACGGGAGAAAGTGCGAGGCGTGAGAAAATATCCAGCCTCGTCAACTTTGAAAATTTGTAATTTTTTTTTTTATGTAAAAGGTAATATGTTAAGATGAATGCATTCTTAGCAAAAAGTATCTATGTATGTACAGTAACATAGATTTATTATATCATCACTATTTTAAAAAAAAATGGGTACCCTGAAACAAAAAGTAAGTTAGAAATAATCTCAACTCTGAGGGCAAATTTTTTTTTTTTCTTAGAAACATAGATAAAAAAATTCTTCGTAAGGGTCTGGTCATGCTACATTAGAGATAGTATTATCTTGTGTTTGACAGAGGCAAAGTAGATGAAACACTGCGCCACGGGAGTGGGAGAAATATTCCCCTCGTGGTAAGATAGCTTAGAGAGAGAGCGGTTTAAGGGGAAATGCAAAATTACACAGCGCTTTTTTAGAGAGAGAGTCGACTGTAACATAAAACTTGCTAACAACAGACTCCTTCACAGAAGTAAGTGATTTGTGGTTTAATCGTCACATCCGTTCTCAATTTAAGTAACTTTCTTATTGTTAATGTTTATAATATTGTAATTTGAAATTCATATATTTTTCAGTATTATTATACTAAAATATCTTTTGAACCAACCCTATCGACGAGTTTTTCGCATAACAGATGTATTTTCCATTTTTATATCTCAGTTTTGTGTGGTATAAATAATAGTGTGATAGAAATTCATATGTAATTCCATTGTAACTTAGTATATAGCAATAACAGTTGTCAGAGATATCAGTGTAGGTCTTGACCCTTTTAAGGCTATAAAACTAATACAAAAAAAGAGAAACATAAAATTCGTAATACGCACTACGATGTTTATTATTTTATTTTATAGGTGAAGGAAAAGGAGATGTGATAGTTGACAACACAGAGACGAACTTGACAGCCTTAAGAAGAACGATTTATTTAACTATTCATTCTTCTCTTGATTTTGAGGAATGTGCACACAAATTGATGAAAATGCAACTGAAGCCTGGTCAAGAAATCGAACTTTGTCATATGTTTCTGGATTGCTGTGCAGAAATGAGAACATACGAAAAGTTTTTTGGACTCCTAGCAGGGGTATGTTTGTATTAAACTATACATTTTTGTTGATGAAAATATAATCAAGTAATTTTGATAATGCGGGACAAAGATTAATTTTTTTTTTTATTATTTTGATAAATGAAAATGATTTTAACTACCGTGCTATTAAGTTGATTTTGGACCTCGCGGTACTACGCGGTAAAATTCAAATGAAAATTTTTAAGAGGATGATATAAAAAAGAGATTTCTTCTAAGAAGCAAAGGAAGCACTCAAAAATTCAAATGCTGAACTTGACATAGATGAAACTTTTCAGATCAGCTGTCTGAATTCAAACTTTTTTGATACATATGTTATAGTGATATTGTATAGAAAGTACCAGATCGACGTGAAGTCGAAAAATTGGCTTTCTATCGGGTCCGGTAACAAAAATATAAATTTTTCATAAAATCATATATTATTCAGTAAGTATAAAATGATTTGATGTTTGCGATTACTTTTTATATTATATTCATAATTTTCTATTAGAATTTCTTCTAAAACCAAGTTTAATAACATCAAAGTTGACATTCAATATATGTTCTTAGAAATTACAGCGCTAAATGAAACATCGTTGAAAGAGGAAACGTTAATCGGAGTGTTAACCTGATATAAAATTGAAAGCTTATTAATGTGAGTTAGGAAAGAAAGTAGATAGAAATAACAATATAATTTCTAGATCAGAACACAATACTCGCACCGAGAATCTCTGAAACTGTTGCCGCTGTCTTCCCTCTAAACTCTACATTTGATTGCCCCTCCCCCCCCCCCCCCTTTTCTGACATTTTTTTCTGATGATAAAATAATTCGAACAAACAAAGTATATCGGAGAACGATAAGTAAGTTACCGCACCTTGAATTTGTTTATACATAATTATTCAGTAGAAACGCACCAGTTGAAGTTGGACCACCTAAGTCGCCGACATGGCAGTGTTATCACCCCTGATTCACGTAAGCACGGAAGATCGCAATAACTGTCTGGACTGTTTCAGGATATTTAAAAGGGTTTCACTGGAATGTTAGGATATTTCTGGGAATTTAGCGGTGTGGTAGGGACATAGGAGAGGCTTACTAAAGAGTGTTGGGGAATCTGAAGACCTGGGTCTGTTCAGTTTTTTTTATATTTACCCCTCCCTTAATTAGTGGCAGACGGAGGTGAAGCAGGATCACTTTCTGGACTATATTAAGATGACTAAAAGGATTCACAGGAACGTTAGGATATTTCTGGGAATTTGTAAAAATTTATAAATAGGACATTGACCCAGAAGAGGCTTACCAGAGAATGATAGAGAATTTGAGGACTTGGGTTTGTTTAATTTTCTTGCCTTCACTCCTGCCTTAGTCAATGGCAGGAAGAGGTTATTAATCATAAACCTAACTATTGAAATATTTCAAAAACCTAACTTATTGCTATGTGAACTGTTACTGTATGCTTATGTGAAACAGTAACGGTGGACTGTGCTTAGATGTCATTTTTTAGAGAGACTACACTGTCGTGTCGGCCACTTGGGTCCAACTTCAGTTAGCGCGTTTCTACTGGGTAATTCTGTATAGTAATAAACCAAAAAATCAGCTTCCCGTCCTCTAATGTGTCCATCCGTCATGTGTATTTTCACGGTTGATTACGATGCAAATCAGTAACGGCACGTAGAAGTTCGTCGAATACTAAGGTTTCGAGGTCTGCTATTCCCATAATTGCTTCGAAGATATGGTTGTGCCCCAATAGGTAAAACTTGTTTCTGATATAGTTTATCATTTTGTTTCACTAACTTCGTAGTAGTTCATTACGAATTTAATATTCAAATTTTAAAATAATCCTTTGAAGCACTACTGTATCAATGTCGCACAAAGGAACAACATACACTTCAAAGAAACTTGTATTGTAATTTTATATATTTTTGACGTACATTTGCTGAGTAAGAACAGGTTCACGGTAGAATTTTAATAGGCTTTCTTTTCTTGTCAGTGAATTTCCCGACACGGTACTATTTGGAGCAAAAATTTATATGTTGTAAGTCGAGGATGCTCGTGATTCCCGTCGGGAAGGTTTATTAGGGAAGGGTGACTTGCAGGTTCATTAACGAAAAAAAGGGTCGTCGAAGAACTTGAATGTTTATTTTCCACAGTCCTTACAAATGGCAATACACAGCCGGTGAAATCCGTAGCGTGATGACGGGCTGCCCTCATAGTTCCGAAACTACTGAGGCATCACCTGCGTTCCTTCTCAAACTTCGAGTGAGTCCCCTTAATCGTCTCAACTCCGATAAGGTGAAATACCCCTCATCCGCTTTCGGGGTGGCGGACACCTTGTCCACTCGTCACCACATCACAGCACCAAAATCAATTCCCAAAATTCAAATAATAAGAACAAAAGAAAATCAAAACAGGACTGTTAGGTCCGTTCTCTGAGGTTCCCTGTTGTGGGCTGACATATATACACTGCTACTATGTTACTACTATGTTAACACTAAACGTATCATCGACGGATCATTTGACCCTTTTAAAGCCAATATTACGTTTATACAGAATTTTTTCTGTTTAGTGTTAATTTCATATAAGGAAACTGGCAGTTTTTTCGCTTTATATATGATAAAATATACAAATATCATGCATTGAATATTTTTTAAACAAAGGTAATTCTATATGAATATAATACTGTTATGATCGCTGGATCCGGAAAATCATGCGACGTAAATGGAATTTATAATTGAGTTGGTAATAAAAGGATGATTCGTTGGTTCGGTCTACTTTATCAGACCTATCGAGTTTTATGATTTGTTGTGATATTCTCTCAAAATATGTCTTCGGGCATCAGTAGGTAAATTTTTTGGTAGTTTCGAAAACTCTATGGGAATCAATTTCCACGGTGAATATTGAATAGAATTGTGTTGTTCTTTAATCTGATATTTTATCGCGTCTAGATCCTTCTGGCTAATTGGTTTTGTTTGTTTTTGAGCGTATGGTTTATCTAATTGTCTGAATAATTTACGTAATTGAACTTTCCTACCACTTCGTTTAGGCATAAGTCTGTATTTACTCAGGTCTTGTGTTCCTAGTATACTTGAGTTTCCTTTTTTGTATGTGATTGAGTCTCAATTAGATCGTTTGGGATGAATGACCAGTCTTATCCAAGTTCTAATGACATTGATCGAAGTTTTGATTTTATGTTAATGATTCGGTAGCATAAGGTAGAAGCCCTATATTCGGCTTCAGTTCTACCTTTTGGAAATAGTAAGGATGGATAGAGGCCCTATAAACGGGTTCAGTTTTATGCAGGAAGGTTTCGAGTAAATTGTGAATATTCTAATTTTGGTATCTTAGATAAGTTTTAGAGGTTCTTGGTATATTTAGTGTGTCGGTTTTGACTTCACTTACGATTCTAATTGGAACTTTGATTTTAACTTCAATTGTACGATTTAGCACGCTCTACAACTCTGATGTTGTTCTCTTAAACTCTTAATCCACACTCCCCGAATGTGACTTTTGACTTCCTTTTTATAGCAGTAAAACTACTTCCGATTGGCCAATATGAACAATAATACGATTGGCCCCTTCTTCAAAATTACTAACATATCGATTAATAACTAACCCTTTTCCAATAATCAAGATACCAAGTCGTACTCTGTAATTTGAATCTCTTTGAATGTTATCCGAGAAGATTCAGGCTTATCCTTTTATTTATATCTTCATTGTTCGATATTAACAAAATATGATACAGTGTTTAATGTGTCATATAATAATGTGTTATTTCTGGATTATATGATTATATGATTAAATGATTATAAGAATATGATTTGATTTGACTATTAATAATTATAAGGCGTGGAACGTAACAATACATTCTGCATCGTTAAAAATGAAAACAGTTTTAATTTTTTGATTAACAAATTGTGCTGGTGACTTAGTAGGTAGAGTGTTACACTCATTACTTGCAGCATCCCGACAACCGCAAGTTCGAGTTCCACTCTCAGCAGCACCAACTGTGATTAACACGCGCACATATCATTTAAACAAATTTTGTTTTTATTGTATGACTAAATCATTATGACAATTATATTTTCCAGACATTCCAGTAAATATTAACAGTCAAATTAATTTTTTCTATCATCTTACTCAATAGTAATTTTTACAGATATTTTAAGTATAAAATTTACTCGTTGCAACCGCATTCATCGCCAGAATGTAATTACTGCTAAATTAACAAAATTGTACAAATCACTTGTATTACTCTAATATTTACAGCATTTTTTCCGTGTAGAAATTTTCGAAAAATAAGAGTTCTGAACGGGAATCGAACCCTCGAAACCAGCAAACTACTAAGTCAGGACTCCCATCACTGTTGCATCGAAACCACTGTTTTTCCTGATAGGTCCTATTTATTTACTTTTTCTACAACATACATATACGTATATTCTTAGGGAAAACTCCTTCAGCCTGTAACGCCACGGTACCATGTTTATACTAAGTTGGTATAGTAATATAATGTACTAATTATATATTGCCAATATTTATGTTCCAGCGATTTTGTGCAATCAACAAAATATACGTGACACCATTTGAACAAATATTTAAGGACTCTTATGACACAATACACCGACTTGATACAAATAAATTACGAAATGTATCCAAATTCTTCGCACATCTATTATTCACCGATTCAATATCCTGGGAAGTTTTATCTTGCGTAAAATTAAATGAGGAGGATACTACGAGCTCAAGCCGAATATTTATCAAAATTTTATTCCAAGAACTTTCCGAATATCTTGGGCTTTCAAAATTGAATCAACGTGTTAAGGATCCGTAAGTAACATTGTAAATCATATAATACACCACATTTATCAGTCTTGCATGAATAATCATTAATATTAGGTTCCATGATTTGTCATTTAAATTCAGTTTCTTGAGGCGCTATTCTGGTTTAAAAGCGGGATAATTGAATATTATTTAGGATTTTTTTTTTGTAAAATAAAACAAATGATCATTTGAATAAAACTAAAAGTTTGACGATTTAGCTAAATAGTTCTTCATAATTGAAGATACGTTCAATGTTGTTTGATATTGAATTTCGACAAGATCGCTAAAGCGGTTTCAGATCAGCGGATCATGATTTCAATTTCTCGCAACAGATTTTTTACATGGTTTTGAAATTTTCAAAAAATTATCATTATTGCACCAGCTTCTGCCAAATTTAAGGAATTGAGTCAAAACTTTGTACAGAATGAAAATATGATGTAACAGTTTTTTTTACGGCGTTTCATTTATACCTTTATGTTAATGAACAATAAAAGCTGGTTGCAATTTTTTCTGGACTCGTTGGTGTGTTGGGGACCTTATTATTGTAGATTAAAACTGAACTAAATGGAACATAATTTTCAAAACTAAAAACAGTAGGAAAAAAGGTGAGTCGAAAATCGAACCACCATGCTTTAAAGGGTTAATCGGAGTTCTACTGTAGCATTTTTTTTCAATAGTATAGCCTGAGATAAAATTGGCGCCTCCGTGAACTTATACCTCGATCGCGCAGGCGATTTCAGCTAGTACACTCATCTGAAACAAATAATTAAAAATATCCTTAATTTGTATGCATATGGCTATCGTAGGTAGGAGAATGAAACACGTATTGAGGGGGACACAATAACGTAGGTTTCTCTTTTCGTAAAATTGCACAATTAAGTAATGGTCTATTCCGAATTTCTTCGATTCCGTTTAGTTATTCAAAGGAAAGGTTTGTGCGCAAGCGCAACTTGAAAAAGTTACGTTATTGATAGGTTTTACTGTAGTTTATATAGGGTTAGTCAGTAGAAACGCACTAACAGAAATTGGACGCAAGAGGCCGACACGGCAGTGTGGCCTCTTCAAAAAAATGACAGTGCCCGGATAGTTCGCATAGCAATAAGTTAGGTTTTTGAAATATTTCAATAGTTAGGTTACTGAAATAATTTATTAATATTGAAATGACAAAATGTAATATCGGTTAAGATTTATTTTCGCAACACGGGGAAAACACGGGGGAAAAAGAGCAAAGAATATAATTAGTAAAATAAACGCTAATACAGGAAATGAACAAAGGATACAAAATTAAAGATACAAGAATCGAAGTGCGCAATCAAAACAAAAACACAGGTGCTCGCTCGGGAGCAAGAGGTGTCGGAGAGCTTTAAACGGGCTTGATGGGGAGGGGGTAATCGGGGTACGGAGGGATAAGGTTATGGGCACGGGAGACAGGAGGGGCAGAGAGGGATTACAAAGATGGGACGCAAATACAAACAATGATTGGGCGCCAGCTACTTGTTCGGCGTAGCACCGTCGAATGACCGCGGAAGGTCCCCGAATATTTACTCCTCAAAATTGGCAGGTTAACGGGGGAAGAGGTGAGGGGGTCTTAGGGAGAAGGTTCCCGAACGCGAAATGGCTCTTATAAATTACCTCGGATTTGGGACTCGCAAGGGCGGGGAGGGAAAGGGTACGGAGGGGATTCCAAAAAGGGCGCGAAATACTAAAAATAGGGCGCACGCAAAATACCACGGGCTTCGAGCTTTTGGGCGGAAGGCCCATCTGAAACCTAAAACGAAACTAGAAAATTACCGGACCACGTGGACCGGGTCGTTATTTCCAGAGGGGATCTACAAAATCTAAAACGCAACTACTAAAAGGAAGGTAGGGAGGGACAAAAGGGAAAACTCATTCACGCTATAAAATACTCACTCAATTCGCAACTCTATACAATCCAAAATCACACACACTCACTTTCACTCACTCCACTATTCACTAAATCGCAATAATCAAAGTTCGCTATATTCGCTCTCGCAACCTGGCTCGAAGTGGAGAAGTCTTCTTCACTTCCGGTACTCGTGGGCCTCGGTGATTGGTGGATCTGCTGGGCTGAGAGGGCTACGCGCTCTGGCATTGGTCGGCAGTCCCGGCATAGCAGGGCATTGCTGGCTTCTCTTGTGCCGGGCCCGTCGGGCCTTCCAGGGCCTCGCTGACGGGTGGCACAGCGCTGGTTTCGCCGGCGTGCGAGCTGGCTGTCGCGCGCCGGGCAATATGGCGGCCTCCAGGCATGTCAAAATCTTCTCCCGGGCATATCCTCGGGGCTGGAGGGAGAAGGCTCCACCCCTATCACACGGGCCTCTATACTACCCGTGTGACGGGATTGCACCGGGTCTGCATACTCGTGGCGATGGTGGTGGCAGGCGGGAATCCATCCCACGGAGATCTCGGTACTCGGTTCTCCTGCCCATGCCATCCCTGCCGTCCGCTGCCTCGGCAACGTAGCCACTCTTGCGATCCTTCCTTGGATGGCTGGTGTTCTCGTAGATGGTCCTCGATGTCTCCGAGCCAGTGGCCTACGGGGAGGGGAACGGGGTGGGAAGGGTGGAGGGAGGGAATCTTAATCTAGATCAAAACCCTAAAACACTAAATAAACGCAATGACTGATAATAACAACAAATACACGCAATAGCAACGCTCAAGGCTGGTGGGGACCTCGCGCCAGGAGACGGGGAGGGGTTTACTGTAACATTTTTGTTACAAGTTTAAAACATTCATAATTTTGATATACTTTCCAAGTAATGATCACGACTACAATTCTGCAATACAACCCTATAAAATATTTAAAAATCAATTAATTGAAATGTTTTACAGCAAAACTATGCTTACGAACAAATTACTTTTTGTCATTGGGTGATTCATAGTTAGAATCAATTTTGCGCATCCAAAATATCTGTATCCTGCTACAGTCCAGAGAGTGATCCTGCTTCACCTCTTACTATGATTCACTAAGAAGTTTTAGAAGTACTTAAAAGTTTTATATTTTGGTTGCGCAAGATTGATTCTACTGTTACTATGATATAATAAAAAAAAGTAATTTGTTCATACGCACTTTTTTGCTATAAAAACATTTCAATTAATTGATTTTTAAATATTTTACAGCATTGCAGAATTGCAGTCGTGATTATTAATCGGAAAGTATATCAAAATTGTGAATGTTTTAAATTTTACATTGTTTTAATTGCAATCTGTTGCAAAAATAACTCTGAACCGATATTACATTTGCCATTACAATATTAATTAATTATTTCAGTACTCTAACTATTGAAATATTTCAAAAACCTAGCTTATCGCTATGCGAACTGTCAGTGTGCTGTCATTTGTGTGTAGCTGTCATTTTTTGAAGAGGCCACACTGCCATGTCGGCCACTTGCGGCCAACTTCTGCTGATGCTTTTTTACTGACTAACCCTGTTTATTTTTTGTTATGATGCGGATGTATTGGCATATGACACTCCTGACCAGGTTTAGCTTTGTCGATATATGCTTCCACAACACTTAGACGATTAAGAGGTAGAATACCTCTCCTGGCTACGTACAGTAGTTGCATGTGGGATGTGGGGATAACGATTTTGATTCTCCGAATGTGTTAACGTTGCTTTTTGATTTGATATTTTGATTTATTACTTGATTTGACAATTTAATTTGACTAATTGGATTAGAGGTTTCTTCAAGTACCGGCTTATTGGTATTTCTATTGTATTAGGGCGCCCACTGATAGCGCTTGGGCACTTGTTTTGTTGTACGCCAGCCTGTGGCTGCAGGACCCTTCCCCCCACCCTTTACGTATATTCCGACGTCCCCTTGCTAAGGCCGTCTAGCTGCCGCCATGAGAGCGGTATACAGCGCGTCGCCGGTGGGTGGTCCCCGCGTTAGGCTTGGCCCGCATGGATAGATGCCCTACATATTATTGGGGAAAATACCCCGAATGGGGTCGAGTGTTTCTCTGAACTACAATAAACTACACACCTATATTGTATCAGAGAAGCATCTTAGTCCTTTTTTATCCTCCGAGACTTTTTCGCTCACTCCGTATCCTCGGCAGTGGCAGTTTGCCTCGCTTGCTCCGTATCCTCGGCAATGGCAGACTTCCTCGCTCGCTCCGAATCCTCAGCAGCGGCAGATTTCCTCGCCCCCTCCGTATCCTCAGCAGCGGCAGACTTCCTCGCTCGCTCCATATACCACAACCACCTCCTCCACGTTGGCACACCTCTCTCGTGGGTGGTATCAGTTTGTTTTGATTCCAGTCGCATGACTGGAGTTTGGATTCTTGGGGTGTTAAAGGTAACAATCTCTAATATTATTTCCTCATGATTGTTGCTCTGATTAATTTCAAGGGAATTATGTAATATTAGGGATTTAAAGGTCTTATTTTCCCTTTCCTTTATCGGTGTCGCTGTGAAAGGTTGATAGGAGTTTTGAGGAATTTTAGGATTTGAGGAGTTCTCAGATACAGTTATGCACATCCACAGTGCGCCATGCACTCTTATGTGTATTATGTATATATTTTTACGTATCCATCATCTAGATCTAGATAATTAGGAAGGAGAAAAGGATAGAGGATGGGGGGGGGGGCGGGTATAAGAGCGGAACATTATAGGATATACAGACAAATCAGAGCACCCGTGCTCCATGTATGAAATAGACGTCAGGTATAATCGAAAGTATACCAGTAAATTGTCTCCTAATGTTACTCAGGCTCTGTTCCTTGCTCCTGCTGTTCGTTGATGAGGTCGTGAATTGGGAGGCATAGAAAATTAAAGAAATCTAAAACAAACTGGATAGGTTCACTCATAATTACATTCAACAAATTAATACTCACTAATCGAAATAAACAAATCCAAAACAAAATACAAAACTACGACTTAGCTCGATTTATTAAATAGAACACGAGTTATAGCTATAACAGCGGTTTCTGAACAAAATAAATAATTCTTACGTAGAATGGGGACCGAAATTTCGCCTAATAGAAATTATGAAATTGAAGGTTCCGTCAACTAATTATAAAGGAAAGCTAACAATTTACAAGGCTCTATCACATTTGACAAATAAAACACTCTATATAATATTCATAATACAATGTACAAACTGAACGATACTATGCCAAATTTTGCGATAGCTAATGCTAACGGACTCACGATACCCTTCGCGTTAAAGAAATGCTTCCGCTAGGCGTGGGCTATATGGCGATAATGCAAAGCCAAAAATGATGATTAAAAAATATTAGCCAGCACAGATATTTCAATTCGTCACCGATTAGCAGTCCACAGATTCTGTATTGATTGGGAATGCGTAAGGAACGAAACTGCGACACAACGGATCAATCTCACTTTATCAAAAACTCATGGCCTTCATAGTCACTTCAGATATCAACATGAACATAGTTTGGTTAAACATCTAATGGTTAAAGAGCTTACACTTTTTGAAAAGTGCAGAAAGTGTAGGTTACACAAATGAACCCTAATACCACAAATCAATGGTCTTATTAAATATTCTCTACGAAAACTGTCATAATAGGGTGAAATTGTTTATCGTAATATTTGTTCAAAGAATAAAAAGAATATTTATATAGTTTTTTAATGTAAACAAATATTACGTATTACAGGACTTTACAAGAAGCATTTGAAGGCCTGTTCCCGAGAGATAATCCGAAGAACACAAGATTCGCTATAAATTTTTTTACATCCATCGGTTTGGGAGGCCTCACGTAAGTTGTTAATATTTGCTTATTTATTTTTCGGAGTTGTTATCTGTTGCCTGAGAGAACACTGCACGGGATTGCCGTCTACTTAGTCAGAGTTATTATTGCTCATCATTTTACACCACCGATCAATACATCAATAGTTTTTTCTATGTATAACGATTCAAGAGCCATCTCTTTATATGGACACATTTATTTCGTACTATATTACTCTTACCCCCATTTCCTATATGAATACGAGGTTGGCATAAATCATTCAATCAAGATTTCTTTCCTTCATATATGCGCTACTTATCATCGACGCGGCACTCTTATTTATTATAACTCAACTTGCTTGTTCTCCTGCTTTCCTAGGTATGAGATACTATTTTTCCTAGTATTTTTCTTTCTATTAGATTCTATTCTTTCCTTCGCTCCTTCATTAATTAGCATATAGTTAATCACGCTTGCATTTCTTGTTTTGTCTTTCGACTCTGTCGTTCTATCCTTGTTCGTCGTAGGAGCTTCATTGAGTCTATTCATGCGTTCCAGTCATAATCCCTGTACTAGATTCGTTTTTATCCATTTATAATTTGTGTTTTTTCCTGGACCGTTTCTATTCTCTCGCTTTCACACCTTTTTTGTATTACTTTATTTTGATTTCAGTAAGTATGCCTTTTCTGGTTTTTCCCTTTCCGTTTTCCCTGAATGCCGGCTGGTATTCGCAGTTAAAACTTCTTGCTAACTACCTCTTCCTTTGTTCCATGTGCTTATCTTCATCCATGTCTCTACCAAGCCTACAAAACTAAAGTTCTCCACAAATTTCCAAAATTGTCTGTCCTTGTTTGTTACTCCAGCCACGTTCCAGAAAAGTTATTTATACTTATCTCACTTATATTGAATCACCTTTGTTCTTTTTCTTCTTTTTTTTTTCTTACCTTTTTCCGACGACTATTCTCGTTTCATTTTGAGCGTTTCCCCTATCTTTTTTCTCTTCTCCGTCTCTACTTTCTTTTTCTGTTTCACTATGAACTCCTAGTTTTTTTCCGTTCTCGCCTTCTTCTCTTTCTTGTCTTGAGTTATTTAGGTCCTTTACCAAAAGCGAGGTAAGCCTAGTCTTATTACATTTTTAAAAAACCCTTCTTTGACGTGTCCACTTGTGCTGAGTGCCAAAAAGGGGTGAAGTCTCTCTTGCTTCATTGATCTAACCTATAATCTTATTTGGTCTTCTAGTCTGTCCTCTTTTTAGTTCCATTTTTTCCAAACCCCTCCTTGGATTTTTTTTTGTATTGTATTTATTTAGCCAATTCTTGCCCTTTCGGGCTTTAGAATACAAAAGTAATTACATCTTTGGTATCACTGCATTCATACCTTCATATTCCATCTCTCCTATCGCATTCTTCCACTCATTCACTCATTCCTCTTTCTATTTCACTTATCTTATTGATTTCCTTCCTTCTCTTTTATTGCCCTTTCAAATTCCCTACAATATTCGCATAAGCTGGGGTTAAGCTGTCTTCTCGAACTCCGCGCATTCTCTTATGTGCTCGAGATTTTCTTTCCCCTGCCTGCACAGCCTTCACCTTTCGTCCTCATATCCCTTATTACCTGCTCTACCCACATTACCGCCCCTCATCCTGGCCCACTGTTCTTTGTCCCTTCCACTCACACCTTCTTGCTGCCAATATTCCCGGAGTTTCGCCTTGTCTGTTCGTCGCTTGTATTCGGGACAATAACTTGACCTCTCCACCCTGCACCAATCATATTGGATGGTTGGATCCCGTAGATCCTTATATCCTTGCTGTATCCTCACTCATACATCAACAGGATCTTCGTCCTCTCTCATCCCCCCTATCGATACACCAACTCCAACTCTTCTCAAAGTTGACTCGACTTCCTTCATCCATCTTGATCCCTTATTATTCGCCCAGTTTCTTAACTCTTCCTTCAAACATACTTTCGGCCATCTTCCGTCCGGCATCTTCAGAATACTTATCAGATACTTCCCTGCTCTTCTTCACGCTTCCACCTCGATCTTCTGCCGTCCCGACTCCATTCTCCAAATGTAAGCCTGCGTATTCCTGTTTACTCCCAACATCATCTTCACATATCGTCCTGCCATTCTTTCAATTTCCGTTCTTTCTTGCCAGCCCCAGATTTCCACTCCATACATTAAAATTGCCTTTACCAACGTGTCCAGTAGATACCGTCTTCTCTTCAATCCATTCAGTGTTGCCTGCGTCATTAATCCCCAAGCTGCATTTGTTCCTACCTGGGCTTTCACCACCATCGTTTTAAGATGTTTTGTGTACGAGTTTTGGATTGTGAACCAAAAACCCAGGTACTTGTAGCTGCCCACTTCTTCAATTTCGTTCTTACCGTATTTCCACTTTCCCTTCTTGCTCTTTTTCTCTCCTTTCCTGAATACCAATACTTCCGTTTTTGCCTTCCGTGTTCACCTGCAAGCGATTCTTCCTCACATATCTTGCCAACATGTTCAGCATTCCATTTAGACCCTTCGCATCTTCTGCCAAAAGCGCTACATCGTCGGCGAACTTTAATGCGAATATCTTTGTTTGCTCGATCACTATCCCTCCTTCATTTCTCCTTCTCCAGTCGCTATCCAGTTCATCCAAAAATATGTTGAAAAGTGTTGGGCTGAGTAGGCACCCTTGCTGAACCCCTCTGTTAGTATGGAATCTTCCCGTGCAACCCTCTTGTGTGATCACTTCATTGGCCCTGTTCTCATAGATGCTCCCGATCATCCTCAGCATTCTGCCGGTCACTCCGATTCTTCTCAACTTTTCCATCAATAATTTCTGATCCACCATCTCGAACGCCGCCTTAAAATCAACGAAGACCACGTACAGTTTTCCTCCTTCGGGTTTTTTTTTCTATCAAGGTGTTCAGAACAAACACGTGATCCCTCGTTGATCTTCCCGATCTAAATCCATTCTGGCTTTTTTTTTCAGTTTATCATGCCGTTCCAACCAAACACTCCATTTCCGCGCCATTACTGCAATTAGTATCTTGGTTAGTATCACGGTAGTTCGCAGCTTCATTCTCGTCTCCTACTTTGAAAATAAGGTAGATTCTTGCCACCTGCCAATTTCCCGGAATTCTACCCTCCTTTCAGATGTCGTTCAGTATTCGATGCCATTCCTGTATTCCTTCTCGGTGCATTCCCCTAAAAAATTCCAACCTGATTCCATCCTCACCGCGTGCCTTATTCTTCTTCATTTCCTTCGTAATTCTTTCCATTTCTTCAATCTTGATGTCCCGATTCAGTTCATAGACTTGCCCCTCTTCATTCACTTCTGCTCCCATATCTCCCTTTCAAGCTCGGGCTGCTTCAGTTCTCTCCGTTCCTCCCAGTAACTTCTTCAAGTGCCAGTTTTCCTCTTTGATACCCTGCCCCATTGTTCTTTTACGAGGTCTGAAAATTCTAATTGTACTCCAGAAGCTGTTAATATTTTTAGTTTGTTCGACACCCCGCCAATTTACTTCCCACCACTGCTTTTTCTTCTTCTCGTACAATCCTTTTAGCTCCATCTTTTTCTTGTTTAGAATTTGCCGATTAACCGCCTTCTTAGTTTTTAGGAATGTTGACAGTGCCTTCCATACTCTTCCCCTCTTCGATTTTGCATTCAGTCATCCTCTTCATTCTCTCTTCCGTTAAGTCTCGATTCTCCTCAGGTTTCCAAATTTCTGCCATTGTTTTCTCGTACTGCTCGCTACAGTTCTCCTTCCAGATTAAACCTTCTTCCGATTTCCTTCCCCTTCTATTTAAACCACTCTCTTCCTCATCTTCTTCCCTCTCCTCAGCTCTAAACGTAACTGACAACCGGCAGGTGGTCCAATTCCATTCTCTTCATGACTTCCACCGACTCAATCGGTATATTTACCTCATCTTCTTCTTTAATAATTATGTAGTCCAGCACCGACACTCCTCTTGGTCCTACGTATGTGAGTTTACCTTCTTTATCTCCCTTCACAATCCCATTCAGTATCGTCAACCTATAGCCCTCGCACAAATCCAACAGTTTCATACCCTCCGTGTTAATCGTTGTGTCCTCTGAATTTCTGGCCCACTCCTCGTCTTGTCCTTGAAATCCTCTTCCTTGCTCTTGTCCAATTCTTCCAGTCCAGTCTCCGGTAATCAGTCATTTCTCCCCCCCCCGTAATACTCTCCATAATCAGTATTTCAATTTCCTTCTTGACTTCCTTCCACATTTCTTGTTCTATTTTTCCTTCGATGACCGATCCATATTCCCATTCTTTTATCTTCACTTTGATCCCGTCTTTTTTTTAATCCCTACCAACTGCTCGTCCTTCGCTCTCCTTTTCATACTCTCCCTCACTGCTGCTTTTGCCGTCCATTCGTACTTGTCGCTAAGATAACTTTTCACTTTCCCAATTATTTTCTCCTCTACCCACGCTTTCTGAAGAATCACTATATCATAGTTCTCCAAAAACGTTTCCACCTCTCCCAATCGCGCTGTACCAGCTATGTTCCATGTTAGCAACTTTAGTTTCTTTGGCTCTCTTCTATTCTGTCCCGAAGATGCGGCTTTTCCAATCTATTTTGCCTCTCATTCCACCTCCAGCACTTCCCGTCCACAATGAGCTTCATGTATCCTCTTTTTACTCGACAATCATCATCTTCAAATTTCTTTGCGTTCTCCCACTTTTTCTTGTGAATTTCACGTTCCTTCCTCGTGAAATCGTCGTCGACGAACATTCTGCATCCTTTGAGCAGCCTCCTTTTCATCATGATGCCCTTTTTGCCCTCCAACGACTTCAGATGCACCAAAACATTTCTTCCCCCCTCGTTGTTGTTCTCCCTCAACCCTCCGCCAATTCTTGCAGCTTTTTTCACCCTCATTCTCGTTTCCAACTATTTCTTGAAGAATTCTTCCACTCCCTTCTTCAGGTTTATCGTGTTAAAGGCTATTCCCTTGATTATGGCACGTTGCCAACTAGTCTGTCTCTCCGCCTTTTCGAACCTCCGGTCGAGCTTCGCCATTATCCTTTTCGTATCTTTTCTATTCTTCTCGTTCGTAATCCCCTCTATCTTCTTTTCGACTTGCTTGAGCCACCTCTCCTTGTTCCGCACCTCCGGTATCAAAGTGCCTTGCTGCCTTGCATTTTTCCTTATTTCCTCGCCAATCCAATTTCTTATCACTTTTTCATCCTTTAGCCGGCACGTCTCTTTTGCTTTTTCCTCCAATTTCTCGATCCTAGTCTTGAATAGTTGCCTTTCGATTGCCCACTCCTTTTCTCTTTCCTTTATTCCTTTTTCCATCTTCACTACTTCCCTTTTAATCTCACTCCAAATTCGATCACACTCTCTTTCAATTACTTGCTGTGTTTCTTGCTTTGCCTCCTGGAAACTTCGGATTATGTTGAGCTGCATGGCCTCCAGCATTTCCCCCACAGATTTTGAAATTTCGTCCGCAGGCGGTTTATTCCTTGCAATTTCTTGCGTCGGCCCTGCGTTCTTATCGTAGCTCTGTTTTTCCTCGCCCCCCCCCCCCCCCCATTTTTTCACCCCACTGTGCCCTAAGTCGTCTGTCGTCCCTTTACCTGCTATTGGTGATCTCACTATTTTATCCTTCTTTCCAAACGCTCCCATATAATCTTCCATCTTTTTTTTTCCTACCACGCCACTTGTTTTTGGCTTATTCTTCGAGCCAGGGGGTTTGCTTCTGCTGCGTTTCGCCGGGGTGTTTACTTTACCGACCGATGTTACTGTCTCCGCGTCACTCTCTTTCAACGTTCGCTCAAGTTCTCCGTTCGACGTTAGTTTTAAGTCCCAGTTGTCGGCGTCGCTCTCGTACGCTTGCTGCTCCTCTCTCCCGCTCATGTTTCCTCTTTCGACACACCCCAATCTCCAAAATTCACCAACTTTCCTCGCTTCGAATCCGTTCAACCCCTTCCTTCTCGCACATAATTATTATCTGCACTCACTCATCACCCACTTCCCTCACCTCTTCACACTTTATATGCTAACTATTTTGCGATGGAACACTTTTTACACCCATCTACATGTCTCACGTGAACCCCCCGATTTTTTTTTTGTATTTTACTCGAGTTTCTATTACTTGTTCCTTTTTTCTCTCTTGTTATTTCTCGGATTTTTCTTTGAATCTCTCTTTCATTCAAATCGTCATTTATGTATCCCCTAAGTTCTTCACACCCCAATCCGACACACCCCAATCTCCAAAATTCACCAACTTTCGTCGCTTCGAATCCGTTCAACCCCTTCCTTCTCGCACATAATTATTATCTGCACTCACTCATCACCCACTTCCCTCACCTCTTCACACTTTATATGCTAACTATTTTGCGATGGAACACTTTTTACACCCATCTACATGTCTCACGTGAACCCCCCGATTTTTTTTTTGTATTTTACTCGAGTTTCTATTACTTGTTCCTTTTTTCTCTCTTGTTATTTCTCGGATTTTTCTTTGAATCTCTCTTTCATTCAAATCGTCATTTATGTATCCCCTAAGTTCTTCTTTTTCTTCATTTCTCTACTACTGTTACTTCACTATTCTCCCTTCTTTCAATATTTAGTGTAATCTTTACTTTACTTTTAGTCTCTGTTTTTCTTGCTAAAAATTTCTCGCATTCTGCCTTTATTTCGTTCCCACTAAATTCTTTCCCCTTTATCATTATATTGTTTCTTCTTTCTCTTTTGTCCCGTCTATCAAATTTTATCTCAAGACGTTTTCCTCTCATTTCTTTATTTTCTTCTTGGAATGATTATTTGCGTTATTAAGTCCTCCAATTTTGCCAATGTGCTCTCTTCCATTTTTTCCAATGTACGAAATTCTTTTTTCAATGTTCCTTCTTTGATCGGTGAACTGCTTATTTTTTGGTCCTGCTAAAAACTCTATAGCCTTCTTCAGTGAGTTCTAATTGGACCTCTTTTTCTCTCCTTCTCTTGATATAATCAGTTATACTACCGGAACTAACTGTATGTTCGTGTCCTAGCTGAATCGCTGTTGTCGGTCTTCCTATCTTCCCCTCTTCCCGTCTTCCCCTCTTCCTATTCGTTTCAGTCGCCATTTGGTCAAATTCTTTGTCTTCTGTTGCAATGCTTTTATGCAGTCGTTAACAATTTCGTCATTTCGCAGGTCGACTTCGGTTTCGGTTTCGCCTGACCGCGTGCTGTATCAGCTCACTACGTCATCAAATTTTTGTACCTTTCCCCTTCAATAACATCTCTTTCCTGATTTTTCCCCTTAATTTTCTATATTTCACTGTATGCTTATCACTTTCTAACTCTTCTGATACCTTTTTTATATTTTTCCTTCAGTTTTTCCTGACTTCATCTTCCTACTTCAGGGAGCTCCACCTGAGGACTGTCCGTCCTTTATTGCGCCGCGATTCAAAGTCCTCTAAGTTTAAAATAAATTGTGGATAAGGAGAAAAGTATGACTCAAAGGGTTACTTATAGTAGAGAACATCCATGAGTATTCTACCGCTGTAAAATTGATGGTGGCCCTGAAAAGGGCTTTTTGATATAGCACTAATAATTTGTTTAAAATTCATTTTGATGAATCACTTAATTAAGATGATTTTGAGTGAAATTGATGAAATTACTGAAAAATGGAGAGGCTGGCGATAAGTGATTGATTGATGTCGCTAATGCCACAGAAATATTAAGAAGGTGGTATTAAAGCTTTAGAAGATCATTGAAATAATAATAAAAGATCACGATTAACAACTGCGGAAGAGGATGTCGAACATGGAGCCATTTTTGCCTATGACGACACTTCTCAATACACTAAATGTGTATAGTCCTTCAAAACAAAGTCGTTTACACCAAAATGGCGTGCATTATTATCGTCCAGGTCAGAAGACAGATTTAAAGGAATGATTGTGTTCGGTATGCTTTTTTTAAGAATTAGCAACATTGTAGGAAGATTTGGATTTTGGACAGACGAGATAATGTTTTGTTCTGCAGGCGATCACTATCTTCACGTTTGAAGATATCGAACAGTCGATCCGAAATATGTAATATCTTCTAATTGAATTGGGCGTATCGAATGCATAATGTTGGGTTGGATAAGTGCAGTTAGATCTGCTGAACTTTCAGAGTTATCGTCCCAAATAAATTCTACTGATTATATCATGATCTTGGAAAACATTTTCCTTCCAAGTATACGTGCAATTTACCCAGTAAGATGTGGAACTCAACGGATTAATTCAGGACAATTACTGTATTGACAATTTGCAAGAAAAATAGCAATGGTTTGCCTCATAATTCAAAAGTTTTAGTCCTTGATTTTCAGGTGAAATCAGCCAACTCAACCCTTTGAAGCATCGTCGATTTTCAACCCACCTTTTTGCCTATCGTTTTTAGCTTTTGAAAATTATTTTTCGATCAAGGAGAATGCGAATTTTGGTCTTACAAGGCTTATACATCAACGAGTCCAGAGAAAAGTGCAACCAGTTTTTATTCTTGATTAATGTGATTAATTTCACAAAAAATGTGTTTTCTATGACACGGTTATAAATATTTGGTCGACACTTAGTCCTTAGAGGTTTTTGGGGTCGCTGATTACGAATCTGAACTAAAAATCCAGAAATTCAAAATGGCGGACTCAAAATCGAAAAACAATATAAATTTCATGAAAATGTATATCTGAGGTTTTTCGCAGTCACTGGTAACGAATTCGTGGTATACATTACATATTTTTCACAATCACAAAACAAGAAAGTGGAGTTAGAACTTGGCATGTTCTCATCATTAGCTCTGGATAGTGCCTAGAATGAATGAATTTTCAAATCATCAAATCTCAATTTTACACCCGTAATCAGTGACTCCGAAAACCACCCAAACTTATATTTTCACCAATATTATTGCAGTTTTTCATTTCTGCGGCCGCCGTATTGAATCCGCCATTTCGAATTTTTTAAATCTAATAACGGATTCGTAATCAACGACCCTAAAAAACCCTTGTATAGGAAATTTCATAAAAATCCAATTATTAGAAAAGTGTATTGTTCAAAGGCTTAAATTTAATTGAAAATACAGTAATGCACAATTGAAGTCGAACACTTGAATTTTTGTGTATCTCTGCGAAACTATGAGCGATTTCAAAAAACCAATGACGTATTTTTTTTAGGAAATTTTCTTCCTGTTCGGATCGTAAAGGTTTTATCCCGATCGGATACAAAATGGCCGACTGGCAGGGGTTGGAGTGAAATAGTGCATTTTGGGACTTTTTGAAAAATGTAAGAACTAGTGGTTTCAGAAGGAAATTCATATTTTTGATTACGGCACGAGAGAGAGAGCATCCTTCGGCATTAAAAAAACACCCCCATTGAACCCCTGTAGCATCACTCTCGGGGGAGCTGCACCCCCTTGAAGTGAAAACACTTAATTGGCCATAACTTCCGAACGCGCCGGCCAATCTGGTCCAGTTTTTGCGTGGTATCGTCTTTAACGATACTGCAGATTTTCAGAAAATTATTATTTTCGGAGACGATCCCGTGATGGAGATCTCGAGATATCACAAGCGCACCCGAATCTTCCCCGCCATTTTTAATTAGGAATGCGATGAAATGGAAGTTTTATATTTATCCCATGTTTTAGCTGAGATTTCAACGATTAAACCGCGCTTTTTAACATCCAGAAATGATTATGTTAAAAGGTTAAATTTCTCATATCAAGAAACGCCTAAATTATGCGAGTTTAGCTTGGGGTACTCGGGTGACTACTACCCTACCATGCGCGCCAAGCGATTGTCACACGGGAAGAACTTCGAGACGACGCTCCAATTTTCAATAACTTGATCAATTCCATTCAACATTGTCTCAATCGAGTGATTGATCGAAAAGAATTTTGGATAGATTATAGATGATATGATATCAATTCCCTTTTCAAGAATACCATAATCTTTATGGCGGTGGAATACTAATGGAGACTTGGAGAGAGGGATTTTTGATAGTAGAGGGACATTTCATTTTTAAGGAGTGAGTTTTATTAAATAATTTTTCCCCGTCAATGTAACTACAAACTAAATTATTAATATTTTTGTATATTATCAGGACGTTGAATAAGTTCTCGCTGTTTTTTTTGTGAAAATTAATGTTTTTTTTTTAAATTAGTGAAAAACATGTGACAAAAGTATTGCCTATCGCTAGCCACTACTTTTCTCCATATTTCTGGCAGCATATGAATTCCACGTGGGAAAAATGACACGTCTTCTGAGTCTATCCCAGAGTGGACCTATTTTTGGCATCTCCATAGTAACGTTTCCAAGTAGATTTTTAGCGGTTTGTAACATGTGGCCGAGCGTTGTCATGCTGCAAAATCATTTTGTCGTGTCTCTGCTCGTAGAGCGGCCGTTTTTCCTTCAATGCTCGGCTCAAACGCATCATTTGTAGTCGATAGCAATCTCCTGTGATGATTTCGTTCGGTTTGAGCAGCTTATAATAAACTACACCTAACTGATCTCACAAAATGCAGAGCAGAAGCTTGGAACCATGGATGTTCGGGTTTGTCAACGATGTTGATGCATGGCCGGGCTTACCGCACGATTTTCTACGTTCAAGATTATCATAATGTATCCACTTTTCATCGCCAGTCACGATACGATGTTGATGCATGGCCGGGCTTACCGCACGATTTTCTACGTTCAAGATTATCATAATGTATCCACTTTTCATCGCCAGTCACGATACGATGCAAAAAATCTTTCCTTTACTGCTGTTGAAGCAGCCGTTCACACGTGAAAAGAGGCCGTTCGACGTTTCTCGGCTTCAACACGTAAGGCATCCAATGTCCTTGCTTCTGAATCATTCCTAGTGTTTTCGAAAATTTCAAAACTGTTTTGTGATCAACTTTTAATGATTCTGCATGTTTAGCTAGCGTCCGACATGAGTCTTCATTAAGTAATATCTCCAATTCTTCATCTTCAAACTTTTTCGACGCGCCAGAGCGCTGTTTATCTTCAACGTCAAAATCATTATTTTCGAAGCGTTTAAACCAATCTCTGCATATTATTTCTGATAGACCATGGTCGCCGTAAGTCTTAACAAGAATTCTGTATGCTTCTGTTGCATATTTTTTTGAGTAAAGTAGTGCAGTAAAAATCCCCGCAAATACTCTTTGTTTGGCACGAAATTCGACATGTTTAACATTATGGAAAAAAAGCCGCAAGTTGAAACTTGCAATTTGCTTCCTCCGAATCGTAGGTAGTGTACGAAGACTCTATATGAGGACACCATTTTCATTTTTTTTTAATCTTTGACTTCCTCATAGACGAATCTTCCTTTAATACCGACAATTCAGAGGAAGCAAATTGTAAGATTTAAATCCTTGACTTTTTCATATAGTCTTCGTATACTACCTACGATTACCCGTCATCGCCAACCGTAATTTTTGTATCACATTTCATCATATTTTAATAAAAATAAAAAACTGCGATTGCCAGCTTGTCCCGTTTTTGCTTGGCTATTAATGGGTCAAGAGGTTAAAAATATTAATTCGGACACTGAATTTACGATATGAATGCATGTACTCCTAAAACATCTGTTATTGTAAAAATGTTTATTTCTGTTATTTATCAGGTGCCCGATGAAATGAAAGTGCTTACTGTTCTTATTTTTAACATTTAAAAAATGACAATTTGTTTTTTTACTATATATATTTTTGTATTTATTGTTATAATAGAGATGAACTGAGAGAACATTTGAAGTCTCGTCCAAAATCAACACCCATAACGGATGTAGCTGAGGTGAATAATGATTCTATGAATGAAAATAGTTCATCGACAACGTCCAGTTCAAATTCATCTTCATCTAGTTCAATTTCTTCAACTGATAGTTCAGGTATGTATGCATTGCGATTAATGAGTTTCTAAGTTACTGTAAAAGCTCGCTAATTAGACACCATGAAAACCAGTTTACCGTCTAATTACTGAATCCATCTAACTACCGGAAGTGTGTAGTAAAAAAAACGATTTTTGGTTTGGATGATTGGTTTAATAGTTTAATTAGCAAAAAAATTATGTTAAAAATATTATTATAAAATATACATTATGACGCAGCATTTTGATGCACGTCAAAGAGTAGGCGAATTCAGCTACGAGGGCTTAATGAGTTACGGAGCATTTAGCGTGCCGTTGGACAGACGTTATTTTAAGAATTTGTATTTATTCCCTGTGGGGAATGTTTCGTTTGTTTTTGATTTCATTAAGCGGATCAGAGAGGATTCGGCACAATTTTTATTGAGATGGGGCCCGAGAGAATCAACTACGAGCCTGGCAGAGCGCTGTCGAGGAGAGAGCGAGGGGTTGCAAAAGCGGTGTGAAGTCGAATATCGAGAGAGATTTGAGAATTCAATAAGCGAGATAGATTTCAGATCCAAGCAAAATGGTAAACTTTACAATCTGTGAAATCTTATATCATCTCCATTCGAGTGAATTTCCGTTTCTAGTATAAGTAGGTGAATTACTTTTATGTAATACATGCATGAAAAGTGCTACTTTTATGTGGGGGCCGGGCGTGACATAAAGTGGCGTTTTTCGATAAGGCATTGCATAAATACTGTGCGCATGCGCACATCCGTCCGTTGAGAAGGCCGTGAAGTGAGTCACACTCGTTGCACTCGTACAACAGAGAGCCCTCACAAAAAACACTCGCCTTCGGCTCATGTTCTTGTGGTACTCGTGCGGTTCTGCTCGGGCCTCTGTGGTACGCGTGCATCTCGTGTGACTCACTTCACAGCCTTCTCATAATGTTCGCTTTTACGCACTTGTATCGCAAAGTACTGTTTGATTCAATTTTTCTTGATTCAGATAAATAGGTACTATCTCATTATTATCCTTATTCTCATCGCACTCTATTCCATATACATTTATTGCCAAATCATTCACCTTTTCGAATCTTGGAACATCCTTTAAGCCAATGGGAAAATTTAAATCTTCATACCTTAGCACTGAGCTGAAATGCGGATGAAGGGTTGCAGTAACGGACCAAAGAAAGCAATACGGATCACTATTTCTAATGTTCACAACTGCTTTTTTTATTTTGCACATCCTTTGGTAGTTCGATGAAGGTACATAGGCCACCGTGTATTAGAATATATTTATTGATGTTCACCACTCAGTTTATAATTTCAAGTAATCAGCCTGATTCCCTTTCTTGAAAGTATTCAATTTCCTGCACATTTTTGTTAAACCAGTTGCTGACATCGGTGGATGGTAGAATAACTTGTAGTATTGAAGAACTTTAGTTCTTCGACAATCTCACCACCTTTCATGGTCTCGAATTTATAAGACAAGATGGCGTTCACTTTCAAATTTCGCTCCTTTCGAAGTGCGTTTTTCCCTCTAGTAGTGAACAATTTTCTTGTATCATCCAGGAAACGCTCCAAATCCTTGTGTCACAAGTTTGCAATTACTCCAGTCTTTATTCTTCCTTTGAAGGCAGATTCCAACTTACCCCAACGCATTCTGTCACGTCCTCTCTCTCTCTCGCTATTCCTTCACCTCTTTTTTTAAGTTGTCGTTTAAATTTTTTGTTTAGAGATTTGAGGATTCCAATCGTTGTTATAATTTTGGTTTTCTCTCCAATCGTAAGAGTAACGTTTCTCAAAATTTTCTCTGTCTCTCTGTCTTTCCGGCTCTCTGTTTATATCTACTTATTTCTATCTATCTATTTTAAATATGTGAAATATTTATAATAATTTCTGGTACTTTATAATAGTTTCTTCTTAGGTGTTGACCTTACGCAGCCCAGGTAAAGAAATGAGAAAGACGACAATGCGTATTTCTGTAGCAACGTTTTGACCTTTGTTGGGGTCCTCTTCAAGTAAATTTTATTGATTGACACAAAATTTATACCATAATAGGAAGACAATAGTCAGATTGTGTAAAATGCGAAGTGCTAAGTATTATGAGTTTTAGGAAATCCACATGCCAGAGAGATTAGCCAAATGAAAAAGAAGGCCATATTTGGTCATTTATAGAGCCTTGTTAATGGAAGAGCTATGATCAGAGACTGGAGATGTAGAAAGAAAAAGAAAGGAGGATGGCATTCTATAGCTCACGCCTGACTCGCTTGAACTCCAGATCGTACTCTGCATGTGCTCTCTTCCTCCTTGACCTTTGCGACATTCGACGGGTGGCGAAACAATTTCTCCGTAACTCCGCAATCTCCATGGTCTACCAGTAGACGGGTTTCTTGCCGCCTGGGCCGCATTTATGGGTGGGCATGGCAGTATCGCATGCCGCTGTTATCTGCTGTACTACAAAGTCCGCCATCCTGTGCAGGTCCCTAGATTCCACGGGTCGGTTCAGGTTCCCGTGTGTTTTCTCCGCCTCCAAAAATGCTTTCACTTGATCCCTGTTAAGCTTCCGGACCACCCATCTTCCCCTCTCAGCCAATGACCCGCGCTTGGTTTTCTGGGGCGTCATGCCACACGAATCTGTTCCAATTTGATATTCCATGTATTGGTGATCACTAAGTGTACAGTCCTCCAGCACTCGCCAAAAGGTTTTTCAAGCCGCGACGCCTGCCGAGACAAATGTGATGTCCACGACTGATCCGGTATTCCCGCGCCGCAAGGTATAGGCATCTCCCTCGTTGAGGACGACGAGATCGAGCCTTGCGATTATCTTCGACAGAGCCTCCCCTCTCTTGTCCAACATCCTGGAGCCCCATTCCGGTGACTTGGTATTAAAGTCGCCTGTTAACACTATTTCATCACAGGCTGTTTTCCGGCTATCTTCCAAGTCCTCGAGGAGAGTCAAGAATTTCTCAGAAATTAAACGTGGTTATTGAACGATGTTGCTTGTACTAACCCACCGAACCTTTGCGTTGGTTCAGCTCCCATCCAATGGGTGACAGTATCCACAAACCTGGGGGTTGCTATCTCCCATACTCTGGCGTGGGATGATCAGGTCAGCCATACTTGCTGCAAGATTTTTCGAACCTTATACTCGCTTAAACGCCAGCGGGCTTTTCTATCACGCAAACTTAGGATAAGGCTTGTATCCTCC
>JARPRH010000111.1:21388-35941 GCA_031763665.1 Calameuta haemorrhoidalis | reverse complement strand
AATCATAATTAAATACGGGAAGCAATAGTAATGTAAAAGAGTAGCGAAAACGTTATAGGAAATTTTGAAAATATAATCGAAATGGTGGGCCAGTGCTAGATCATATAATAGGAAAACATGTAGTGACTTATGTACTTGGCCTCAATAATACGATTTCCATACTTTTTGTTAGAGGAAATCACAGCATTCCTGTACTTGGCGTCGCTTTTTATACGTGAGTGTTTTTTGGGAGATATCACAAGTTTTTGTTGCTCAACGGAATATACAAGCTCTAAGCACCGAAATCTATATTTTTAGAGATATAAGATGTAAATGCATTGTGATGTCGCTAATCAGAAAAATATATTGTGTTGTGGAAAATGTTCAGTGGCATATAAATTTAATTTGTAAGTCCAATTTGCTAGAAATGCATAAATATATATATAAATTTAAAAGAAATGTAACCTTGAATGCATATAAACGTCGTTAATAGTGTCCAGCTTGTTGAAGCCGTATGAAAAACATAAGAGAGGAGGGTGTGCCGGATTATTTACGTACCGTGCGAATAACAGAGAGGGTACTATAGTTTGAGCGAAAAGCTCGATGCCAAAGTGTCGCTCGTTGCACATTTTTCTGGACACCCGGGACTTCCACGTTCGACACCTAGATCCAGGAAACTATGGAGAGAAGCACCTAGACACACGCATTATTTAGGAATTGAATGAGTGTTGTCTCTGAATCAATCAAAGATAATGAAAAGCATATTACGTTTATTGAGAGGGTTCTTAATAAGGTGTATAAGATTAATTGGTTGCAGCTTCGAATTCTGAACTGGTGACAAAGTATTTAGGTTGGATTTAGAATCTGGACTTGCACTTCTTGATTTCAACTTAGATTTTCTCTCTTAGGCCAAAGGTTATATGTCATCTGATTGAACTGGACTGCCTGACTTCTGCTCCACGACTGAAGTACTGCCTTGCTAATTTTTAGATCCTGTAGCTCAGGATACAAATCGACACGGTATGGCCACTATAACCGTGATAAATAAAAATAGCAACAGAATAAGATTAAAGATTAGCGATGGTTCTCATCCGGACGTAACACTATGTTGATTTTCCTAAAAGTTCACTTTTAATTAATATTGTATTACATAAATTAAATCCCGATGGACAGTGTTCTATTTGTATTTTTCCTGAGTGACCTCTGACACTAGCTGGTGATTTTGTCATTACCCTACAGCATGCCACGAGAATGCTGCATGGTGGTATATATCACACTTCATCTTTCATTTTTAGTAATATTTAAAAAAATTTGTTTTATGTTTTTCATAGTACTTTTTTTCATAATGTTTTGTGAAATTGAAAAAGTAAAAATCGCCAGGTAAAAACTATTGTATTTAAACAATCGTGGGAAGTGTTTAACAACAAATTGTAGGACGTTATGGTTCTGTATTTTGAATTTCGTTTCTTAATTATGAAAATCGTAATCTTCGACTGTAAAAACTCCCTAATCATTTTTCAAACATTTTATTTCTGCCTTTTTGAGACCCTGACTCCCAATTTTGCTTGCTATGTAAGGGATTCAGATTTCTCAGAACGGATATTAGCTTACAATTAGTTTTCACTCTGCTCTTATTCATAGGAGTGCTCACGTCTAATCGTACGTGAATTGCAGATAACAAAAGGAAAGGAATAGTCTATATTACGTGTCAGTGTTAATTAGACTTTAACATTTTGCAGGTAAAGTCCGGCGATATTCTGAGCCACGTACTTTTACTGTTCTGGTCTTATTAGCTATTCTCTACGAAAACTATCATAACAGGCTGAAATTGACAGCAACCCATAGAATGAATGAACTACTGTATTCTTAAAAAAGACAGCTGTTTACTAAATCTATAATATGTCTCTCCTTTCGTATTACAAAATACTTCCGGCCGATACGGTTATAATGGCCAAACGTATTTTGATCGTAAAGGCTTAATATTGAAATAGGCACTTTCAAATATGTTTATCGTAATATTTGTTTAAAGAATAACAAGAATATTTATATAGTTTTTTAATGTAAAAAAAATATTACGTATTACAGGACTTTACAAGAAGCATTTGAAGGCCTGTTCCCGAGAGATAATCCGAAGAACACAAGATTTGCTATAAATTTTTTCACCTCCATCGGTTTGGGAGGCCTCACGTAAGTTGTTAATATTGCCTATTTATTTTCCGGAGTTGTTATTTGTTGCCCGAGAGAACACTGCACGGGATTGCCGTCTAATTAGTCAGAGTTATTATTGCTCATCATTTTACACAACCGACGAATAGTTATCAATATCAATAGTTTTTTCTATGTATAACTATTCAAGAGATATTTGATTTAAAACATAATAAGTATTAAAAGATGCTTTTATTACGAATTATATATTTTTAGTTTTTGCAATATTTGTTGTATTTACCCGCTCCGGGATTACTTTATAAAGTGATTTATTCACCTTAGTTGGTAATTCATCGAGGGGTGGTTTTTGGGACATATGTGTGCTGTTGGTAGCAAAAGGGTTAAGTAAAAGTAACTTTAGTCGTAAAGTGAATAGTTACAAGGCCTACGCGGTATTAATGTTATGTAAACTAAATTTTTCACGAAATTTGACCGCGCGCACTGCATACTTCATTTTGAGAGTAAAAAAAGGACGTCCACTAAAAGATTATATATTCTATATAAGAAAATATAAATTGAAGATATTTGATAAAAATTAATTTTATTTTGTGTATGAGACGTATTATGGAGTACACAGTTTGATATTAATGTACTGTGGAAGAGATACCCCGACCACTCGCAAATGCTGTTTCCTCTATTTTCAAAAATCTCTCTGCAAGTTCTTCCATGCATTTTGCTTGCCAGTGCTACTTACTATGATGAGCGCTTAAATTCTTTAATTTTTCGAATCGTATAATATAATACGAAACGATCAAACCCTTTGCTGCACTATAGAACAATGGGTGTTACAATTTTTAAAACTAATTTTATGATGTTAAATACTGCATTATTTAGCTTTCGTACTGTCTCTAGGACTTGAACAAGTATATAAAAAATGTTGGCAATCATTAATATTTAATTGTGAAAGTACTAGAAATTTTTTTTTAGAGGGCAAACACCTAAGTACATTTTATTATGTATCTCGTAAATAAAATAGTTTTTGCGAACGAAACCAACTGGAAAAATTTTCTCATAATGAGAGATCAAAAAGTGATTTTCGCAAATTTGTCAAAAAATTTGTATGGGGGTGAACCACCCCAACATTTTTTTTCATTACACAAAACAACCATAAGTGCAGTTTATTGTTGGTATGTTTCCGTAGAATAAAGGAACTTATAATATATTACATAAATTTACATTATTAGAAGTACGCGTTACATTAGGAAAATATGAATTACCAAGGAATTATTATAACCGATAGATTTATAAGACCAGCAAGCATTATCAGACTTTATTAGTCATTGTACGTGGTACAATACAGATGTTCTTCGAAGAAATGTTTAAAACACAAGGATTTTTTGCACCACGAACATCTAATAACGGCTACATTTTCACATCCTTGAACTTCAGACAATGTGTTAGAAAATACCTGGAAAGAATATTATTCCCATGATTATACCAAAAGGCATGACAGAAAAAATTCAGCCCCTTGATGTCTACGGATTTAGAAATTGAAAGAAATATTGGCGATATTTTTCTGATTCTGTTATACTTTTAAACGTAATATGAATCTGCATATGCGAAATAATATAATAAAGTTACAGTCTTTAGTACATAATCAATTATCATCACCAAGGTATCACAATCATTTTAAATACTCCGCTGGTTTAAAAGTGGGTACGTCATAGAAAAACCAGGAGAATTTGAGAATCCAGTAGATTTTTTCTTCAAGACATTTTCCAACACATTGTGCGAAGTTCAAGGATGTGAAAATATAGCCGTTATTAGATATTCTTGGTGCAAAAAATCCTTGTCTTTTACGCATTTATTTGAAGAGCATCATTACTGGATCACATAGAATGACTAATAATGTCTGATAAGGCTTGCTGGTCCTATAAATCTATTTGTTATAATAATTTCTTGGTAATTCACATTTTCCTAATGTAACGCGTACTTCTGATAATGTAAATTTATGTAATATAAGATCCTTTATTCTACGGAAATATATCAACAGTAAAATACTAAACTTATCGTAGTCTTGTATAATCCAAAATAATTTTAGGGTAGTTCACCCCCATAAACATTTTTTGACAAATTTGAGAAAATCACATTTTTGATCTCTCATTGAGAGAAAATTTTTCCAATCGGTTTCATTGTGAAAGATACCGCTTTTATATGTGAAATAATTAAATGGGTGTTTAGTACCCCAATTTTAGGGGTCGGTTTTCACTCCCAACAATTCAGTTTGTGCCGATAAGAAAAAACACGTTTCGTTTAGTTTTTTGAGTACTACAATATGTGTGAAAACGAAAAAAATCAGAGATGGACACATACCAAGGTTTCCTTGTTGGCAAAATAGCATGACCACTCTACTCCGATCTTCTGGTCACTATCATCGTAACACGGGCCATATCAAACTCGTTAAATTCAAAACCATCTCCTTATATGGACACATTTATTTCGTACTATCTTACTCTTACCCCCACTTCGTATATGAACACGAGGTTGGCATAACTCATTTAATCAAGATTTCTTTTCTTCATATGTATATGCGCTACTTATCATTGACGCGGTACTCTTATTCATTATAATTCAACCCGCTTGTTCTCCTGCCCGTCATCATTCTAGTAACGCATCTTGATCTCCTAATTTGCTTTTATCGATTCTCTACCTTATCATAATGATATTGTTATGAAATGCAACCCCGCTATTTTCTTCAACTATTTTCAATTACATGCTTGTTCTATCGGTTATTATGCGTACTTACACCTATGGATTCCAAATGCTAATAAGAATGAAGGATTTATTACCTGCTATCTCTACTATCCTTACCTGCTACCATATTAATAGTTCTACTTTGTTGATTTAACTGTTGTAACGATTTCATGTAACTACTTGTTTCTTATTCAACCTTGCCAAAAAAGCTTTGCTGTGGCATTAATTTTAATCAATCAGTCTCTCTCTCCCTCTCTCTTCCCCTCTCCCCCTCCCTTTCCTAAGATAGCCTTGCTTACTCCTGTCGTAATAAAAAAATTCTTTGAATTTACGCCTCTTATTTTAACTATGTTTCTTGTTTTTATGTATTTTCCTTCATCCTCTCTCTCAGTTGTTCTAATTCTAATTCCTTTCTTCTAGTGCTTTCCAAAGCTTCTGGCGACATGCTGAGTCGACTGAGTCGACTGAGTCTGATTTTACATCCACAAAGAAGCGAAGAATCTTCTTCTTTTTTTTACCCAGCTTCCTTTCTATCACGGGATTCAGGGTGATGTTCTTATCGGTTGTGCTTCTACCTTTTCTAAATTCTGCCTGCGTATCTAGAAGCATAATTCCTTTTTATATTTTATTCCTTAATCTTTCCTCTAACATCGTTGCATAGATTTTTTAACCTGTATTAAAGTTATTTCTCCATAGTTCTTATATATTCAATATCTCCTTCTTTTTGTGCAGCAGCATTGTTACTCCTTCTCTCCACTCTTCAGGAAGACCTTCTCTTCTCCAGATATTTTTTAAATATTCTTTTAACTTGTTTCTTTTATTTCCTTCTAAAAAATTCATGCTTCGTTTTAGATTTCACTGCTGTTGAAGCTTTCTTCATCTTTATTCTTTTTATTTGCTTCTTTATCTCCTCATCCGGAACTTCTTCTTTTTCGTCCTTTTCTTACCTATTCTCGGTCTTTTCTTGTTCGAACTGTACCGTTTCTTTCGTTTCTACTTTTTTCTTTATCTTCACCTTTTCTTCTCCATGTAGCAATTCTCCGAAATGTATTTCCGATTCGTGAATTGATATATTTTCTCCTATTGTTGTTTTATGTCCGGTCTTTATTCATATATTTTCACTTTTCTTGTTCCGACTTTATATTTTTTATCACTTCTTCCTCTTTTTCTTGGTTTTTTCTTTCATTCTGATTGTAAAGTTCTTTGAATAGTTTTTTCTTTTCTACGTTGTGACGTATACCGTTCACCGGCGATGGCTACAAATAATTTACGGCTCTCCGCACCGGCGTTCCTTCTATGGTCGTTTCCTCACGTTCTCCCGGCTGCTCAGCCTTAACTTGTTGAAAATAATAGAGGGGAACGTAGGGGTGACGAGATACGAACAGTTCGGGGTATGCCAATGATAACGCCGTTTGGAGTTCAAATTGTCCGCTTATTCCAATTTGAAAAACGGGGTCAGTACAAATCCGTCCCTACGCGTACAATAAATTCCCAACGGCAATCGCAGCCCTCCGTAAGGGGCCGCAGGGTTAATCTTTCCCACCGTCCCTAGCCTGCCCAACCAACGGTTCGTGATTCCCTCTCGATGTGATCCGCGGCCTTATAAAGCGCGGTGGGCGAACCTCTTCCCTGACGGAGATCTTCACAGGTCAGCGTACCGAACGCCTGGGCCACCGATCTCCGCTCGGGCTCGGTGAAGACGACTATCCCGGCTCTTCCTCGAGGGGAAAACGTGCAATAAGAAGAGCCGTTCTCGGCGGTACTCACCAGTGGATCGGCTTAGTTTCCGGATAAGAAAAAAAAGAATCCATAAAAGAAATCCAATTGGACCGATTCGGGGCGAGACGTCTTCGGCTTCGGCTGGCGTCGTTGGTCGACCGCGCTTCCGCTCTTCCTGCTACTCCACACACTCACACACCACCACAAGAAAAGTTCAAAAATCGAGTCCAGAAAAAAACAAAGCCGCGTCGTTCACCAGAGAGAGTTCACTAAGAAAAGAAATGCCGAGTCGTATATTCCAAAAAAAAAAAAAACCTACAAAAATCGCAGTATCGTTCCCGAAGATTAGCACACGTGCAATTTCACCCGTTGCCGGAAAGAGATTGAATTCAGCAAATCCGAAGATGGCCGAATCCTATTGTCACCGGTTCGCCGAATTTAGCCGAAGGAGTTCCCGCCTTTCGGGAATTCCTTGCCCCTCATCCTCCCTCGTCTAGCGGGCGGTCAAAACAAAAATACCCCCCGCCCGCGGTACCTTGCCTTTCAGATCGCACGCCGGAACGATCAGGTGCCCAGCTGATAGACAGCGGGGAGCGGGCTGTCGGCGGCCTCATCGACGTAGGATATAGGCAACCAAGCCCTCTCCCGACCCGATCGCGCGATCCTTCGACGCGGACCCTCGAGCATTACCCTTAATGTAACGCGGCGTGCCCGAGCCGGGCTCATGAGCCACGTTACAGCGTATAATTCTTTTTTTTCCGTTTTTCCACTTTCGGAATGCTTTCGTTATATTTCTTTCCTACGTTCTTTATTCTACCATTTCTTCATTCCTATTTTCTATATTTTTTTCCCATCATTTCTTTAACGCCCTTCTCACTTTGTCCCTCAACTCGTGCAATATTCTTCCTTGTACTATTTCTTCGTACTTTATTGTCTTTGTTTCTTTTTTAATTTTTGTTACATTCCTTATTCCATATTACGGATTCTTTTTGAATTTCTCTTTCTTCTTTTTCGTTCATCTGCTCGATGTTCAAACTTACCTGTAGTAGCAGATGGTCAGATTCTATTCTTCATAGTACTTCTGTTTCTATTAGATTCTATTCTTTCTACTCTTTCCTGCGCTCCTTCATTAATTAGCATATAGTTCATCACGCTTGTTCATTCATCTCCTATATATGTGAACTCTTTTGCTTGTACTGTTCGTGATCATATCTCCATTTAGTCTATTCATGCGTTCCAATTATAATCCTGTACTAGATTCGTTTCCTCTGTCCCTTCGACGAATCCTATTTACTTCATCTTTAGGTCTCTAACTCCTGCTGTATTATATATAGCAAAGATTTTCCGTTTTTATCCATCTATAATTAGTGTTCTTTCCTGGACCAATTCTATTCTCTCGCTTTCCCACCATTTTTTGTATTACTTTATTTTGATTTCAGTAAGTATACCTTTTCTGGTTCTTCTCTTTTCGTTTTCCTTGAATGCCGGTTGGCATTCCCTGTTTTGTCTTGTTAGCTACCTCTTCCTTTGTTCTATGTGCTTATCTTCATCTATGTCTTTACCAAGCCTACAAAACTAAAGTCTTCCACAAATTTCCAAAATTCTCTGTCCTTGTTTGTTACTCCAGCCACGTTCCAGAAAAGTAATTTATACTTGTCTCCCTCATATTGAATCATCTTTGTTCTTTTTCCTCTTCTTTTCTTACTTCTTTTTCGACGACTATTCTCGTTTAATTTTGAGCGTTTCCCCTATCTTTTTTCTCTTCGCCGTCCTCACTTTCTCTTTCTGTTTCACTATGAACTCCTAGTTTTTTTCCGTTCTCGCCATCTTCTCTTTCTTTTTTTGAGTTATCTTGGTCCTTTGCTTTATTCCCCCCGTTCTCCTGAAAGCGAGGGAAGCTTAGTCCTATTCTATTTAAATAAAAGAACCTTTGACGAGTCCACTGGTGCTGAGTGCCAAAAAGGTGTGAAGTCTCTCTTGGCTCACTGATCTGACCTATAATATTATTTGGTCTTCTAGTCTGTCCTCTTTTAGTTTCATTTTCTCCAAACCTCTCCTTGTTGGAATTTTTTTGTATTTTACTCGAGTTTGTATTACTTGTTCCTTTTTCTCTCTTGTTATTTTTCGGATTTTTCTTTCAGTCAGATCGTCATATATGAATACCCTCTTTTCCCCTAAGTTCTTCTTTTTCTTCATTATTTCCACCTTTCCTTCCCACTTGTCCATCTCTACTACTATCTCTTCACTGTTCTCCCTTCTTTCAATATTTCTTTTAATCTTTACTTTACTTCTAGTCTATGTTTTTCTTGCTAGAAATTTCTCGCATTCTGCCCTTATTTCGCTCCCACTAAATTCCTTCCCCTTTATCATTATATTGTTTCTTCTTTCTCTTTTCTCGCGTCTATCGAATTTTATCTCAAGGTGTTTTTATCTCATTTTTTAATTTTCTTCTTGGAATCATAATTTGTGTTATTAAGTCCTCCAATCTTGCCATTGTGCTCTCTTCCATTTTTTCCAATGTATAAAATTCTTTTTCCAATGTTCCTTCTTTAACCGGTGACCTGCCTATTTCTTGCTCTTGCTAACAACTCTATAGCCTTCTTCAGTGAGTTCTAATTGGACCTCCTTTTCTCTCCTTTTCTTGATATAATCAGATATACTGCCGGAACTAATTGTATGTTCGCGTCCTAACTGAATCGTTGTTGTCGGTCTTCCTCTCTTTCTCTCTTCCCCTCTTCCTCTTCGTTTCAGTCGTCATTTGGTCAAATTCTTTATCCTCTGTTGCAATGCTTTTATGCAGCCATTTTGAATGTTGAAAATCTAATAACGCGACCCTAAAAAACCCGCGTATAGCAAATTTTATAAAATCCAATTATTAGAAAAGTGTATGCTTCAAAGGCTTAAATTTAATTGAAAATACATGGGGCAAGAATGATAAATTTTTGGATTCCTACTCGTAAAAGGAGAGAAATTTTGGTTGCATACGTGAGAAAAACACGGCCAGGACTTTGAAGCGACGCCCCATTTTTCAATAACTTGATCAATCCCATTCAACATCGCCTCAATCGAGTGATTGATCGAAAAGGATTTTGGGTAGATTATTGATGATATGACGTCCAAGGCCCTTTTCAAGATGACCATAATCTTTACGGCGGTGGAATACTCATGGAAATTTGGAGAGAGAGATTTTCGATAGTTAGAGGGACTTAGATAGATTCATTTTTGGGTAGTGAGTTTTATTAAATGCTTTTTTTTCACGTCAATGTAACTACAAACTAAATTTTTGTATATTATCAGGACGTTGAATAAGTTCTCGCTGTTTTTCGTGAAAATTAAAGAAACAAAAAAATTTTTCTTTTTAAATTAGTTGTTATGTCCGAACCAGAATGAAGGCCTAGTCTGGTGCTTTTACCGAACCGTAATATACTATATAATTGCCCTGTTTTGAGTCGATGCTTGTGCCTTTCACTCGGTACCGGACTATGTTTCTGATTACCGTAGGAAGAATGAATAAAGTTGAAAATATGAATAAATTTGATTCTATAGATACTAAAACAAATAAAAGCCGTCACCAACTAAATAATTGAAACTTAGGAAATTCTAACATCTACTACAATTCAACAAAGTTTAAAAGTTCTTGCACCAAATATAATAATTTTATTATGCTTACCTTGATTTCGATGGTTATGATGATGACGATAATAACGGTGGTTCAAAAAGAGATTGGCGGTGGTTCAATAGAGAATTTAGATAAAGGCGGAGAATGAGAGAGAGTTTGGAGAATTCTATGGATGTTAGTTGACGGGGGTGGCTTTTTCATCGCCAGTCACGATACGATGCAAAAGTCCTTTCCTTTTCTGCCGTTGAAGCAGCTGTTCACACGTGAAAAAATGCCGTTCGACGTTTCTCGGCTGCAACTTGTACGGCATCCAATGTCCTTGCTTTTGAATCATTCCTAGTGTTTTCGAACATTACGAAACTGTTGTGTGATCAACTTCTAATGATTCTGCAAGTTTAGCTAGCGTCTGACATGAGTCTTCATCAAGTATTACGTGGTCTTCAAACTTTTTTGGCGCTCTTTATCTTCAACGTCAAAATCATTATTTTTGAATTATCTAAAGCAATCTCTGCATATTGTTTCCGACAGAGCATGGTCGCTGTAAGTCTTAACAAGAATTCTGTATGCTTCAGTTGCAGATTTTTTTAATATAGTAGTGCAATAAAATGCCCCGCAATTACTCTGACTTGAAATTGATGACTCTTGACTTTGAAATTCGACATGTTTAACATTATGAAGAAAAAGTTATTTACACTTCGGCGAAATGACATACACTGAATTTCAAGTTTGCTTATATTACTTCTTTATCGATCCGTTACCATCTTAAACTACACGCACGTAGTTTTGGTAACGCCATCTGTTGGAAAAACAGCGAGAACTTATTCAACGTCCCAATATTATATATTTATATTATTATAATATTAATTAATATTTTTCACATCAATGTAGCTACAAACTAATAATGTTCTATATGTTTCTTTAGTAACTTTTACTGTAAAGTCAACTGGCATGGTCTGTGTTTTAAAACAATGTTATGCTTTTTATTTCCTTTCCTCCCTTTCCTACACGTCATCGCAAACCATATTTTTCGTATCATATTTTATCATATTTTAATAAAAATGAAAAACCGCGATTGCCAGCTTGTCCTGTTTTTGCTTGGGTATTAATGGGTCAAGGGGTTAACAATATTAATTTGGTCACTGAATTTAGGATATGAATGCATGTGTCTACTCCTAAAACATCTGTTATTGTAAAAATGTTTATATCTGTTTTTACTAAGGCGCCCCGTGAAATGAAAGTGCTTACCGTTTTATAATTTTTAGCATTTTAAAAATGACAATTTGTTTTATTACTATAAATATTTTTGTATTCATTTTTATAATAGAGATGAACTGAGAGAACATTTGAAGTCTCGTCCAAAATCAACACCCATAACGGATGTAGCTGAGGTGAATAATGATCCTATGAACGAAAACAGTTCATCGACAACGTCCAGTTCAAATTCATCTTCATCTAGTTCAATCTCTTCAACTGATAGTTCAGGTATGTATGCATTGCGATTAATGTGTTTCTAAGTTACTGTACAAGCTCGCTAATTAGACACCATGAAAACCAGTCTACCGTCTAATTACTGAATCTATCTAACTACCGGGTGTGTGTAGTACAAAAAAAAACGATTTTTGATTCAATAAACATTTAATAGTTTAATTAGCAACATAATGTTAACAATATTATTATAAAATATACATTGTGACGTAGCATTTCAATGCACGTCAAAAAGTAGGCAAATTCAGCTATTTCGTAGGGCTTAATGGATTACGGAGCGTTTAGCGTGGCGCTGGATTGACGTTATTTTAAGAATTTGTATTTATTCCCCGTGGGGAATATTTCGTTTCTTCTTTTGATTTTATTAAGCGGATTCGAAAGGGTTCGATACAATATTTATTGAGATGGGGCCCAAGAGAGTCAATTACGAGCCTGGCAGAGCGTTGTCGAGGAGAGGGCATACAGGGGTTGCAGAAGCGGCGTGAAGTTGAATATCGAGAGAGTGAAAATGGATGTGATTCCGGCCTCCCGGAAACAGCACGGCAGCCACCCTAACGTAACAAGATGCCAGGGTTTATTTCAACGGGATCGTTAAAACGATTGAAGATCGCGTGCTCGCTAGCGGAGCCGATATAACAGCGCAACTAATTGAACCACGGAGTGGTATTATAACGCGCTCTCGGAAAGTATCCTGTTTTTGGAAATTTGTAGCGTCACTCTTGGCGTTGTTTAGCTGACGGATAGACGCGTTATCGTTTAGTACCGATTTTGATAATTTATCGTATCGTGATCCATTGGAGGGACCTATAACCCAGAAAAGTCTGTTCCTGTGAATAGTAGGAGCTACTGGACAACGGTGAGTGACGCTCCAGGGGCATTCTGGCTATCTTTTGTTACGTAGGCCGTAGTGACTAGCGAGGTTTTTAAATTTGATAACAAGAATTTAGAAGTAACCAAATAAAAAGAAACGACCAGAGGTAACGTGAATATAATTTGAGTAAATTCCAAGCCGTAAGAATGTACTCAATGGAGGGTTCGCTGCTCGTTTAAGGTGTTGAAACACACCTTGCTATTCCACGGTGGGGAGATATTCCCTGAAATGCTTATGGATGGGTAATAGATATTTAATACGCGAAGAAATTTGAATTTGCGTGTATTGTTACAAATAAATCGTAAGTTTCAATCAATTATTGTGATTTACAGTGTTACTGAATTATGAGAAATTCGGGATAGAGATCGTGATATTAAATTACAAAACCTGACTGTATGTGAGGTTAAGGCGATTAAAAATTTTGTGGAACAGAAAATTATCTAGCATATGCGTTATTTGATCTGGAAAAGACTAGTCTATGCAGCTCAATTTTGCCCGATACTCGATCCAGCTTGTTCCCTAGGGTATGTAATAATGAATCCGTACCTAGGTCAGATTACGAATATTACACTGGATCTAATACTCTAACGGTTAGAGCCACGAGTGAAAATGTGCAGTCCGATCTTTTGCGTGTGATTCTAAATGATTTTCTGAGCGTCAGTATCATAACTTTGACTGCTTATATAGTGATTTTTTGCTGCTGCTCTTAGGTATGGTTAGGCCCTTAGGAATGCAATCAAGTAAGCAGCTGGGTAGGTGACATGGGCAATGCATTGGGTAACGTGCTGAGTCTGCAATTCTATTGACTGCTAGTTGTTATTCTGTTTCGTAAATGCTAACTGATGCCATACTTTCAACTTTCAACTCACGAGATCAACCGATGATTTCTGCTCGACGTACTCTTACGCGTCATCCTACGCTTTCCTGATCGCTACGGCTCCGAGGATAGCTAATCCGGTGACAAACAGAAGATCGATCTCTCACTTCCTTCTTTCTCTTCTTCTGGGTTTACGTTTAATCGTTCAGTCCACGCCTCGCGGAATTGTCTCCTTACCACACGGGTGCGTCACTGACTATCGTACCGTTATTATATCGTATCGTTAGTTGCGTTGTTCCAGCGGAAATATTATTTTATAATGTCGTTCGGGTATTATTCAAGTGCGTTTTGTACAATCTCAAATTGATTTTCATACTTATCATTTGTATTCAGTATTATTGTTCTTATTTTTTCTATTTAAAATAAATTGGATCAGTCTTTGGATTTTGGTTTCAATAGTTCTATGTTGTATAAAATAATTTCAGTTGTTTTCGAGTTAACCTCTCCAGTTTTCAGATTTTGATAATTATTCCCAGACACAGGACCCCAACGCATAAGAGCTGGCCAGAGTGTCCTTAGGAGACAGTGATATAACTCTAGTTATACCTGGCGCCAAGAGTAGTACAGCTGTGTCGGTTCTGGCTCAAGATTCCTGTACCTGTCACCGAGACCCGTATTTTCTAGGAATTTATAGGGGATTCTAGGAATTTTACGTTGGATTCCATGAATTTTACGTTTGATTCCAGGAATTGCACACGATCAAGAACCTTGTAGAACATTCTAGAAGCCTCTAGAACTTTCTAGAAGCTTCGACTTTTCGAGTGAGGGCTAAGTCGCGAAGGATCGCTCCCAGAGCCGACGGTTCTCTTGCGTGACGTTTTGAAGTAGCCCCTTGCGCCCCACCCCGGAGAGTCTTCTAGAAGCTTCGGCGAACCCCCTCCTAACCCCGTGTAAGTTCGTGCAGGTTCCTGACGGCACCCCTCAGCCGGTTTGACGTCGAATGTTATCTGTCAGAATTGCGCATCTTGGATGCAGTCCTGCAGGAAGTTTCTTCCCTAATATTGAACGTTATCGCGCAAATTAGTGCGTAGCATTGGTGAATCAAAAATAGACAGAGAGAGAGAGAGAGAGAGAGAGAGAGAGAGAGAGAGAGAGAGAGAGAGA
>JARPRH010000110.1:189209-200155 GCA_031763665.1 Calameuta haemorrhoidalis | reverse complement strand
AGCGCCTACCGGAACCGGTTACTGAAATTTATTGGAAAAAGAAATATCCAGATGTAGTAGCATATAGGGTGGCGAAGGAAATATAACAAATAATGAATTGACTTTAATTAAGAATCTCTTTCGTTTCATTCTTTCACCCGTCACTGTCCGCTGTATCCGGTTTTCTTTTTTCATTTCTTTTTCCAATCCAATGTTAAACGTATGTAAGGAGGTGAGGGTGTAAAATACTAAACAATAGGACTACTTCATAAACATGCAATTCACAAAAAAAATAATTATATTTAAAGATGTATGATTTACGTATATCTATATGGCACTGAACATGTATCCTTATCAGAGAATTAAAAAAAAAAACAATTCAATGTAGATCAATATACAGGGGTCGAAATTTGAATATAAACAAATTATGCGCATGCGGTACCAGCTCAGCATGCTCAAACGTAGAATGAATTTCTGTTTAATAACGCTAAAAGAAGAAAAGTTAATTTAAACTTTTAAGATCCAAATTTTCGTTAGTCGATTAAAATTAAATTACATACATCGTATAATTTAATCTGTCAAGCATCGTATCGATTCTAAATATTACCTTAACAAGACCTCTTGGAAACTTCCTCCCAGGAGAGTACAACGAAATCAAGTATGAAAGAAAAACAAATAAGAAAAGAAAATCGCCACTGGCACGATTTCATTTCTTCGTCAGGTCGCCACTCTTAATTAACCTTACGGTATTACTTCCGGTTCCGACCGGGATCCCTAGCTTAGGATATCACTAGATTGTTACATTCTCTATTATTATATTGTATATTTATGTCGTCAATATAATAAACCGCATAGTTAGTAATAACTAGTGGCAGGCTTAACTCAGATCGAAAACGTCTTAATAAGAAACAGCAACTGCACTCGCAGCAATCCGCCTCGCTAAGGTGGCAAAAATAATATAAATACTACCTTGATTCCTCATTTCTTTTTTGTGTGATACCGAAGAGTGGAACTGTGTGTTGTGTGGGGAGGTAGGTGGGTGGAGTAGGTGGTTACAATGACCCAAAACCGAGTCGTCCGTCATCATTTCTCATCTTTACAGAAACGACAAAGACTCTTTAAAGAAGTTTGAATTCGTTGCTATCCTACTGGAGCCTCGTTTATCTGGACCATAACGTGTCCTCAGCGTACAACGGAGTCTATTCATATGTAATCGAAGGTTTAGATGACACTTGTGATACGTGCAAATGATGAGTCGATGACCCGGCTGCCAAGGAGGATATCCATTCTATCACAGTCGCACGGGAGAACGCCCGGATTAAATTTATTAAGATGATTTTGTCTAGGGTGACACTAGGAGCATCAGCAGCGCTTCGTACCACGAGATACATTCAGTCGCAGACTTCGCATAGCCATAGCACGATTGAAGTGACGCTGCGATGGTCTTTGGGCTTGTTGCTCCGAGGAAAGAGTCGAATCTTCTTCGCACTCTACGCTGCTTAGTACGACTAGCAACACGCCTAGCACCTATTAGATAATTGTAATGTAATGACAGATGTTCTTATTACGATAATGTTGATCTTGTTTAAGTTACGTACCAGGCAGACTATGATAAGTAGAGTGTAGATGTGTATACTGGCTGTTGGAAGAGACTCAACCTCTTTAAGAGCTTCAGCTGCATCCGATAAATCCGGTTTCAGTTCCAACGCGTGACGAAGGTGAACGGCGGCTTCTTGAAAATGGCCGTATGCCTGTAATTAATATCCTTATTGCATGATCCTTTTTTTAATTAGATTATTTTTAGTGTGTTTAATGAATTTCACGAACCTTGAATATTTGTCCAAGTGTTAGATACTGTTCCCAAGCGTTGCGATCAGGAGGCTGTAACTCTAGTGATCGTCGTGCCAGGTACGTTGCGTCGTCCAGGTACTGTAGTACCAGAAGAACCCTTGCCAGGTTTAAAAGAACTTCTGCATTGTGCGGGGACACGGCCAATGCTCTTCTGAAGCATTCGATCGACCTTTGAGCGTTGCCTTTTATTCGCCAGAAGTTACCAATTTGATTGTACAGTTGAACGGATTTTGGTTTCTGACGACATAAAGATTATAATTTGATATTAGAATATTTATTTGTTCAATGTTTGGTTAACACGTAGAAATATAAGGGGATTTTACCTCGCGTTTCGCCTTTTTCAGACGGCGCTCTAACAGGTCGACGTCGACGTCACCGATCTTTGCACCCTTCTTTCTGAACATTAGAGCGACGTTAGGCTCCGGTACTGGCGGATGTAGATTTCGATTCGCAACACCGACCAGGTTGTCGTAGTAAGTAAAGTTTACGGGTTTACCGCAGTCGAGGACAACGTCCTCGCAGTGCTGCACAACCGTTCCGCAGGTAGCTGATGACGAGGACGAGGATGATTCCGTCAGTTCCGTTAAGTTCGATGACTCCATCAAGTCGTAGGACGCTGCGAGTCCTCTGACAAAGAGATGAAAGTTAGCATAACGTAAATTTTTAGATGAATCCCTTTTTCAAATACTCTTTGATTTCATAATTTTTTTCAATGTTTTTCTGCGTTAAGAATTATTATTTTAATATGAATATATTATGTATTGCTTCCCTATTATAGGATCTGTGACAGATAATGTGTGATACTGTTATCAACATTGATAAAATCTTGGTGACTAATATATTTTGATTGTTATCATTACACGCAAAAACAAGAATATTGCGTAATGCTAGATTCAAGGTAATACCTTTATAAGACAATGCCATCCATTGTTATGCAGGACAATATTTAATCTGACAACCAGCAGAGTATTGAAAGCAGTGAGAAATGCGAATGTTCAATACAGAGGTGAAATTATTATGTATACGACATATATTGTTACAAAAAAAAAACATGGCTTGTTGCATTAACAGAAAGAAGGATGCAATTCTTGTAGCCAACAATGGATGAATGCAGTAGGTCAAACAATAGAACGGATGATACAAACAATGCGGGAACAAGATGCAAAGGCGAACATCAGTAACGAGGATATAGCAAAAATAAATGAAACATCAAATCGAGCAGAGAACAGAATAGATTAAGCTGTTCTCGCTCACCGGTCACGGCTGCCAACAAATGACTCGCATTCTGCACAGAAGAGCTGCACTTTCTCCTGAAGAAGTTTCTCTTGGGTAGCGGATTTGCTCCAGCCCTGACCGTTAGCCAAACCGACGCTGCTTGCGAGGATGTCGAGGATGGGATCTTCGTCGAGGTCGTTCAAGCGAATAACTTTGTCCGCGCTCAATCGCCAGGACGTACGTGAATTCGTCATCGCTGCCTGGACGAGCACCAGGATGCACGACCAGATGCAACGACCTGGCCGCATAATATGCACTGTCCTCTATGCACTTCGGCTCTCTAGTCTCTTCTGAATCTCTTCTGCTAGATCGCACATTAGTGTAGCCAGACTTGGACAAGTTTTCCTCGACAAGGCTCATCCTCAATTCTAAAACGTTTTACACATGGAATTGTGAATAGTTCAGCCTTGTCGCTTTCGTGTATATATAGGCATATTCATTTGGCGAACTCTGTCGGTGATATCGGGAACTTCGGTGAAGCCTCACCATCTCGGTACTGCTATACGTCCCTAGATGGCGCCACCAGGATGAATTCGTTCAATCATCCACCAGGAACGAATAGGGAGATGAACAACGCTACGGTTTTAGCAGAGATAAATAAGAAGATGCTCAACAGAGATGAGTAGGGAGATGCTAAACGCTACGGCTTTAGGCAATACCAAAAACACGGCGCTAAATCGTAGTGGCGAGTCCGGAATTAGGATTTTGTGATCATCGTCTCCGTCGATAATGTATATCCCATCGTAGCCGAAATGGAAATGACGAGATCGGAATAGGAGAAAAGACAGGCGTAAGTGTTGACATACAAAATCATTTATTCATATAAAAGGACACTTTATACTAGCACGTACTGTCTTAAATCTAGCGTTCCGTAGTTGGGATCACCGGCGGATGCTCCTGACTCGTTCGTTTCCTCATCATTTATCACATATGTAATACGTAGCAAACGATAATGGGTTACATCGAGAAAGAAGAGGAAGAAGAAAAAGAAGAAGGAAGGGACGAAATAAAAATAAGAAAAGTAACAGAGAAAAAAAGAAAATGGAAAAATGTCCGAGAAATCCTCAAGTCGTGCTCCATCACGAAGACGGCTGCACTGTGTCTACGAAACTATTCGTTAATTGGCGACTGGCAGTTGTGAAAAATTAAAATTATCCTTTCAATCATTCAATGCTTGAAAAACCATAAGGTATTCGTTTAACGTTTTCCTATTGCCAGTCGATTCTCAACGCGTATACAATATCTCGGATTGATAAGGGTAAACGAGCTCCGATAAGGAATCGTCTAATTACATATTTACCGTACGCATATTTATATTATTGTTTATATCAATACCGTTGATATTACTCGTTATTCATTAACGTCCACGTTATAGTTATATCGATATAAAATGGGTATAAAGATAAATACTAAGTTTTTCGACTAAATGCTAATTCGACTCTCGCTTTCTTGAAATTGTCGCAGCTCCAGCGGTACGCGAACTTTTTTATTTTTTATTTTTTTTTCTTTACATTGTCAACCCTCCCATCGTCTTCTCCCTCCTATCCAATACGAATTCTCGACGTTGTCCCTTCTCCTTGTTACTAAACCGTTTACTCTATGGCAAGTGCATGAATTTTCATTTTGGAAGGTAGGGGCGTACTTTCCAATTCGATTGGAAAATTGGACGCGGTGACGTCATCTTGAATTGTCGTAGTAATGGCGTACCCCCAATGCTGGCCAATCGCGTCAGAACGCTTGGAAGAGTTTTATTGCCTGGCCGCGCGAAATATACACATAGACCAGCTAGTCCGGGCGTTCGAGTGGCAGAAGCTTAAAACTATATATATATGCATATATACTAACGTGAGCACGTATAGTATACATATATCGTGAGAGAAATACGACAATAAAAAAAAGACAGAAAGTCTAAATAAAAAAAAATAATATAAGAAAATTGAAATCGCTGCGATTCTACCGATCAAACGGCCCGGAATCAATAGCTGGGTCGCACGGCTTGGCGAGGACACTAATAATTATCATCCATAATTTATAAATCGAGTACAAAGACTACAGGCTGTTTCAAGAAAAAACGTGCCCCGGTCCTTCTGTTTTACTAAATATAAATACAGACAGTATGCGTAGTATCGTGCGATGACGTAGTAATCACCTATAAACTACGTCCCGTATCTTCGAAGCGTGACGTATTTCCCGCATAGTTCCAAAAATTATATTAAAAAAAGAAAAGAGAAAAAAAAAGGCAAGTTAGTAAAGGCAAAAAATTGGAACATCTTTTGGGCCTTTGAAAAGAATTCACCCCTTCCTCCTTCCTCCTCGTCAATAGGATTCAACCCCCTTCTGTCATGTCCAATCGATCATCCCCTTAAAAGTCACAGATAATCGATTTTTTTTTTAAATATTAACAATAAATCGCGACACTTCGAAGCTGAAGGACGCAGTTTAAGACTTCGTAGAAGGTATTATTAAATGTTATTATTAGTTATTGTATCAATTGAAGAGTATATTGTATAAGATTCGTTATAAACGTATGTATATATGTATATATATACTATATATATATTTATATATATATGACGCCGGCTCGCCGGAGAAGCTTTCTTTTTTTTTTATATCTTGGTCGGTCCTCCGCCCGAGCCGCTTATTTGAGCTTTGAGTCGCGTGTACGTCTGCACGTTGAAGTTAGTGCGATTGTCGTTAGCCGCCATTCATAACAGTACCGTTGATCGAGTCCTAATTTATCATGTAATTAGCGCGTCAATTGACCCATGATTAAATGACTCGACCGAGTGATTGATCTGTTACGCATCGCGGCCCACACCTACTTAAACGTCTAACATATTATTCGCATTCATTCATTCTAACTACCCTTTGATCCGTGTCCTTCTTCGTCCTCCATTTTGTTTTATCCATATATCGTTCCGCCTTCGTATTTCTCCTTGATCTTCTTACATTTCTTTTTTTCACTTTCTCTCGTCCCTGTGATCGGACTGATCACGTGCTCTCTTTCTTCTAAGCTGGCGACTTTGATATGGCTGTCGGTCTGTTGTCTTTTATTCCCCTGTTGTTCTCTCAGCTGTTGTCGATGTTGTTCACTATCGGAAGCGAAAGCACCGCCATCTAGCGGATACTGACGAAGGCACAGTTAATAAGTCTCGTTCGTTCCTCAAGCTCCCAATAATTTGAGTCACCTCGCGGAAAGCGCTCGCAGCGCTTTACAATAGACGGTGACTACAGTAATTAAACGTTAAAATACGCAACGATATCATATTCGTAGTTTTTCATTGATAATTCGTCATTTTTAAATATTTACGGACGACCTAACTTGATTGCCTCCTACCGTCATCCTCGTGACCGTATATCGTATGTGTACGTTATTACCTTTTCGGTATCGTTATTATGTTTTTTTTTGTGCGCCATTTTGGCACCAGAAACGCGCCCTTACTATTAATATTATTTTTTTTCGTTTGTTTATCTGCTTACATATATAAACGTTACGTTTTGGCCACTCAGTTCGCGTTCGCCGAGCACATAATTGTCTTGTGTCACGCGACATTAGAATAATTTTAATTCACTTTTATACAACACTGTCTTCTTTTTCAAGATTCTCCTCACTTGACAATCCTCGTAATCTTGGTATCCATTTTGAGTCCGACGCTTAAATCTTTGCCGAGGGCTCATCTCCTTCTTCTGGCTGTAGCAGCTGCGATCATTTGCCTAAGCATCGGCTCGGGGCTGCACACTCTGGGATCACACTTCATGTTGCCATCACCGCCGCAGCTGTAAGAATGTAAATAATCAATTAATTTTTAAAAGCTCCATGAACAATTGAAATAGGAAATTTTATTGTTTCAGGAATTTACTTACGTGCAATGAAGGCATGGTCCTGAAGCGGACTTGATGACTTCGCCAACGTGGTAGGACTGTCCGCGAATCTGGCAGCCACTTCGTCTCGCAGCGCCTTTGTACGCGTGCGACAGGAAGTGTGGTGGCAGTGTGGTTGTGGTGGTAGTTGTGGTAGTCGTCACGTTTAGTGAAGTAGCCATGGAGACCGGACACTCGTATCTTGGACAGCAGAAGCCGTTTATTGGTTCCTCGTGACAGCCTGGTATTGGCGGTGGGCAACTCTGTTGCAGACAGATGATGTCGCTGCGGAAGCAGAAGCAGAAGTCGCAGGGATCGTCGCGTGGAATTTGCTGTGCGGAGACGTAGACCTTTCCGCCGTAGCGACAGGTCCCTGGACCATAAACAGCCTGGTCGTCCTCATCGTAATCCTCTTCAGGGTTCAGGTAAGTGCCACTGTTGACTGGGAAGTGAGGATTCTCTTCGGTAGGTATCATCTGGTCAGGATACTCTGGAATACCCTGAGGTTCTAGTGAGTGATCCACGCTACTAGGTTTCGAAGGTTCCTTGTCATCTGGTCCGATGGTTAGTTGACCTTCGGTGTCGTCGTGCTCCTCAGGAAGGATGTCGGGTACGTTGACGTGTTGCTGAAGATCATCCTCTGGGAATTGATCTGATGTTTGATCTGGAGATTGGGCTGGGGATTGGTCTGGTGATTGTACGTCTGATATCCTGGTAGGTTCTTCAGGTTCCTGTGGTATTTGTGCTGGGGAGGGTTCTTCTGGAATTATTGGTGAAATTGTCAATCTTTCTTCAGGTTGTTCGGTTACGGATGGTTGTGCACTTTCAGGCTCTCCAGCAGATTTGGTTGGGACTGTTTCTTCTTCCGGTTTCTCTTCAGCAATTGGACTTACAGGCAAGCCGCCCTCTGGTTCAGATGGAGTGGCTGATTTTGTTGGTTCTTCTGCAGGACTTGGAGAATTGGATTCAGGTGCAACAGGACTGACTGTTGGTATTTCCTGGGGTGCTGAAGATTCTACTGGTTGTTCTTGAGCAACCGTGGTCATTTCTATTGGCTCCTCTTCCTTGGTAGAAAGTGTAGTCGACTCAGCTGGTACAGCTGCAGGTTCTTCAGTTGATTGTTGTTCTTCAGTGATAATTGGTCCAATTGTGGGCTTATCTTCAAGTACAGCGGCAGTGGTTTGTTCTTCGGGAACAGCTGCTTCCTTCTCAGGTTCTTCCTCGGAAACAGAAGCTTCAGTTGGAATGTGCTGAGGAATTTCAGATATTACTGGTTCTTTTTCTTCTACTGAGGGTAATTCCGTTTGTTGTGCCACATCAGTCACAGCCTTTGTTGGTTTCTCTTCCTCTACAGGTATCTCTCCTACCACGGGCTTTTCTTCGACAGGCTTCTCTTCTTCTGCGGGTTTCTCTTCCTCTGCAAGTTTAACTTCTACTGTAGGCTTCTCTTCTGCAATTTTCTGTCCTTCAGTGGGCTCTTTTTCTACTGGTTTCTCTTGTTCTGTAGGTTTCTCTTCTGCAAGCTTTTCTTCTACAGGTTTTTCGACTGTAGGCTTCTCTTCTTCAGCAGGTTTCTCTTCTGCAATTTTCTGTCCTTCTGTATGCGTTTCTTCTACTGGCTTCTCTTGTTCTATGGGTTTCTCTTCTTCTGCAGGCTTCTCTTCTGCAGGCTTCTCTTCTTCAGCAGGTTTCTCTTCTGCCATTTTCTGTCCTTCTGTAGGCGTTTCTTCTATTGGCTTCTCTTGTTCTACGGGTTTCTCTTCTTCTGCAGGCTTATCTTCTCCTGCAGGCTTCTCTTCTTCAGCAGGTTTCTCTTCTGCAATTTTCTGTCCTTCTGTAGGCGTTTCTTCTACTGGTTTCTCTTGTTCTACAGGTTTCTCTTCTTCTGCAGGCTTTTCTTCTTCCACTGGCTTCTCTTCGACAGTTTTTTCGACCGTAGGCTTCTCTTCCGCAAGCTTCTCTTCTTCAGCAGGTTTCTCTTCTGCAATTTTCTGTTCTTCTGTAGGTGTTTCTTCTACTGGCTTCTCTTGTTCAACAGGTTTCTCTTCTTGTGCAGGCTTCTCTTCTACAGGTTTTTCGACTGCAGGCTTCTCTTCTGCAGGCTTCTCTTCTGCAATTTTCTGTCCTTCTGTAGGCGTTTCTTCTACTGGTTTCTCTTGTTCCATAGGTTTCTCTTCTTCTGCAGGCTTCGCTTCTACAGGTTTTTCATCCGCAGGCTTCTCTTTTGTAGTTTCCTCTTCTTCTGTAGGTTGTTCTTCAGGAATTGCAGCTTTGGTAGGCTTCTCTTCCTCGATAGAACCTGCAGTTCCTGGGGTAGCTTCCTCAGTTGGTTTTTCTTCTTCAACTGATTCACTTGGTTTTTCGGCAGGTTCCTCGGTAGATTTAACAGGTACCGATCCATCAGTTGGTTCACTAACCGTCGGCTCAACTGGTTTTTTCGATTGGCCTTCAGAACTTGGTACTTCTGATTCAACAGGTGGTTGTGTCTGCTGTTCAACAGGAATTTCTGAAACTTCTTCTAAAACTACAGGTGTACTAGTCTCCTCCGAAGCTGGAGAAATTGATTTAACCGGCTGTTCATCAATGGAAGCACCAGGGGGTTCACCTTCAATTGGTTTAACGGCTTGATCTGGTTTGATTTCAATTGGTAATTCGGTACTTGTTTCCTCTGTTCCCAGTGTAGAAACTGGAACCTCCTGAACAGGTTTTTCAGATTGTTCAGGTAATTGTTCTTTAGATAGTTCATCAACGGGAGTAGGAATTGGAGCAGGAATTTCAGATTCATCTGGTTTTGCCTTATCTGCTCCAATTGCTTGTTCAGTTGTCTGTGCAATAGGCGTTTCAGCTTCACCAGGAGCAGCAGATTTAGCAGGTACAGCAGCTTGTTCCTCAGACGGTAGAGCAGGTGCAGAAGTATCTTGTTCAATTGATGCAGCTGGCGTAGTAGCTTCTCCTTCAATTGGTTTAGCATGCACAGCAGGTGCTGGGGTTTCTCCTTCAACTGGAACTGAAGCTTCCTCTTCAACAGGAATAGCAGGTACAGCAGTCTCTCCTTCAACCGGAGCTGATGTTTGTTCTTCAACGGAAACTGCAGGTGCGGACGTCTCAATTTCAACCGCCACGACAGGAGGAGAGGTCTCGTGTTCAACTGGTGCAGGAGTTTCACCTTCAACTGATGGTTGTACAGTCTGTTCTTCTTCAGCTGCGGCTGGTTTTTCATTAAATATGGGTTGTGAAGTCTGCTCTTCAACAGGAATAGGAGATTCAGTAGACTGTCCCTTAACCGATCCAGTCGAATCAGTTGTCTCTTGTTCAGGCTGTTCTTCAGTAGAAATTGTCGGTTCACTTGGCGAGGCAGGTTCAACGGGTGCACTAGGCTGTTCCTCAGGAACAGTTTCTGGTGCTGGTTTAGTGATTTCATCTGCAGCAGGTGCAACTGCTGGTGTAGAGCTTTCAAGTGCAGGTTCCTTGATTTCACCTTCGGCTGTAACGGCTGCTTCTGTTTTGATTTCACTTGTTGGAGTAGATGGATGCTCGAGAGGTTCTTCCACAGTTGGCTTAGTAGTTCCTACTTCAGCAGACTCAGGACTAGCGGTTTCAATTTCGACAGGTGCAACTGTAGTACCAGGATGTTCGTCTTTAACAGGTACCACGGGTTCTTTCGGTTTGACTGTTTCAGGTTCCTGAGGCTGAACGGCCTTAGTTGGTAACTCAACTTCCTGTTCAGAAATTCCTTCTGGCGGGGTCGATGTTGCAAGAATTTCCTTTTCCACTGGCTGTGCTGTATGTTCCTCGGCTTCAGGTGCAACAGGCTCAATAGGTTGTTCCGGTTCGCTACCAATAATTGAGGGTTCCGTACTCTGAGACAGATTTTCTTCATCCTTATCAGTCTCAATTGTTTTTGTTGGAATCTTTTCAGTTGGTTGCTCTGGTGTCGATTCAACAGGTTTCTCCTCAATGGGAGTAACTACTTCATCAAC
>JARPRH010000110.1:167074-188415 GCA_031763665.1 Calameuta haemorrhoidalis | reverse complement strand
CAACTATTCCACTAGTCTGTTCTTCAATAGAAGAGATAGGTTCAGTCGTCTGCTCTTGAGGTTTTCCAGTCTCAGCTCCCTCTCCAGAAATAGATATAGTTTCAGAAGTTGGCTTTTCCTCAGGAATAGGGACTGCAGGCTCTTCAGCAGTAGCAGGCACTTCAGGAAGTTTTTCAGGAACGACAGGGACAGTAGGTTCTTCCACAGCTGGCGTCTCAGGTGTATGACCTGTGAGTGGAGTTTCCTCTGCAGGAGAAACAGGAGTAATAGGTTCCTCAGGATGCTCAGGCTGTATGGGTAGTTCAACACCTTTTTCAGGTGCAGTAACACCTTCGGCAGGAGAAACAGGAGAAGCCGGTAATTCCTCTCCGGGAACAACTGGACCAACTGTTTGTTCTTCATATGCTGGAGTATGATGTTCGGACATTTGGCTGTCTGATTCCAACTCAACAGTAGGCGCAGATTCACACGTGTACATAGGGCAACACGATTCAGGACCAGCATGAATTGGCATGCAATTGGATAAGTGAGTTGGTGGGGGAGAACATTTAACAAGATCGCATTGCACGATACTGCTGACGCAGCGACAACTGGTTTGGCAAAGATTAGATGGTGGAATGATTGAATTATTGCCATAAGATTGACCATCGACGAGACAATTGCCTTCCCCAGGAATTCCTGAAGGACGAGCGTCAACTGGACCTGAAACCTTAAGACCAGGTTCCTCAACTTTTTGCTCGTCCTCGATAGTTGGTTTTTCTGGTTGGCCAGGTGCAAGTGGTTCAGTTGGCACTGCTTCTTCAATTGGTACTTCAGGTACGATTTTCTGACCCCCAGTAGGAGTTGGTTCACTTGGCTGTTCCCCGGTAATTGCTGTTTGAGGTTGTTGATCAGATGTTGTTGGTTTTTCGTCGGGTACTGAAAGTTCAGGAGTTTTTTCGGATGGTTCAATGTGAACTTCAATTGGTTTCTCTTCAGGAACTGAAACTTCTTGTTGACCCTCAATTGGATTTTCGTCAGTGATGGCTCCCTCTGTTGCTGGTATTTCTGAATGATCTTTGACTTGAATACCCTTCGTGGGGATCTCCTCCTTTTCTGCCGAGACTGTTGTACCCTCTTCGTGTTCAATTGGTTTCTCTTCAGACGAAACATCTGTAGGTTTCTTTTCAGAAACTGAGGGTTCAACTGGCTTTTCTTCAGCACTGGGTTTAGTCTCAGATTTCTGATCATCGGTGGAAGGTATAACCGGCACATCGGGCGTTTCCGATACACTTCCACTTTGTTCCTTAGAAATCTCAGGTATAGCCGGCATTTCAGTTGATTGTTCAGGAAGACCTTGCACAGCTGGAGTTGCACTTGGTTCCTCGGGAACTTCCTGCACTGCTGGCGTTACATTTGGTTCTGTAGGAATTTCTTCCACAGTGGGAGTTACGCTTGGCTCCTCATGCTTTTTCTGTACATCTGAAGTTCCGCTTGGTTCTTCAGGCGTTTCCTGTACAGCTGGAGTAGCGCTTGGTTCCTCAGGAAGTTCTTGCACAGCTGGTGTTGCACTTGGTTCCTCAGGAGTTTCCTGCACAGTTGGCGTTGCACTTGGTTCCTCGGGAATTTCTTGCACAGCTGGAGTTGCACTTGGCTCCTCGGAAATTTCATGCACAGCTGGAGTTGCACTTGGCTCCTCAGGAATTTCATGCACAGCTGGAGTTGAACTTGGTTCTTCAGGAGATTCCTGGACACTTGGAGCTCCACTTGGTTCCTCGGGAGTTTCTTGCACACTTGGAGTTGCACTTGGTTCCTCAGGAATTTCATTCACAGCTGGAGTTGCACTTGGTTCCTCGGGAATTTCATGCACAGCTGGAGTTGCGCTTGGTTCCTCTGGAGTTTTCTGGACAGTTGGAGTTTCACTAGATTTCTCGGGAGTTTCTGGCACATTTGGAGTTACGCTTGGTTCTTCAGGAGTTTCCTGAGCAACTGGAGTTCCACTGGATTCCTCAGGAGATTCTTGAACACTTGGAGTTGCACTTGGCTCTTCAGGAGTTTCCTGCACACTTGGAGTTACACCAGGTTCCTCAGGAGCTTCCTCCACAATTGGGGTTGCGCTTGGTTCATCGGGCTTCTTTTCTGCAGGTTTCACTTCGGAAATTGATGTCTCAGTGGATTCTTCAGCAGGTGAAGATGGTGTTTCTGATCCAGTAGCAACTTTAGTAGGCTCTTGCCCTTGAATGGGACCTTCAGAAATTTCTTCTTGAACTGCAGGAACTTCTGTTGACTTCTCCCCCTCTTCCGTAGATTTAATTGGTTTTTCTTCAGTTACAATTTCAGGTTTCTGAACTTCATCGTTAACACCAGTAGCAGATTTCGTAGGTTTGATTTCTTCCTTAACTGGTTTTTGCTCTGCATCAACTTCTTCCGGTTTCTCTTCAGTCGAAACCGAAGGTGCAGTAGGAATGTGTTCCTCCGCGATGGATCCCTCGGTCAAATGTTCCTCTTCCGATTCTTCGACGGGTTCTACAGTTGATTGTCCCTCTGTCAAAGGTTGTTGAGTTTGTTGCTCCTCCTCTGTCTGAGCAACAGAGACTTCGGTAGGCTTCTGCTCCTCTTCATCAGCAGTCTTAATTGGTTTTTCTTCTACAACTGGTGCTTCTGTGTGCTCTGATTCAGTCGCTGATTTAGACGGTTCGATTTCTCCAGAAGGTTCCTTTTCTTCCTGGATAGAAGGTACTTCCGCAGCCTTGGTAGGTTCAATTTCCGCGGCCAAGGTACCCGCAGTAGATCCCTCGACAGATTCAATTGATTCTTCCTCTTCAAGTGGACTTTCGGTTTTGTGCAATTGAGGAGAATCTACATCTGGCTGCTCCTCAGAGACAGCTGCCTCTGTCACAAGTGCTCCATGTCCTTCAGTAGATTCCTGTTCTCCTGTAGGTTCTATGGTTACCTTTTCTTCACCCTCAGCAGGGCCTTCAGTTACTTGCTCTTCACCGGAAGTTGAAATTTCAATGGGTTTTTCCTCAGCGACTGCCTTAGTTGGTACTTCAGTTGCAGCTTGTTCTTCGGATGGTTCTTTGGTTTGTTGTTCCTCATCTGGTTGTGCGGGATGCTCTTCACTTGATGGTTTAACCTCTTCACTTGGTTCTGCTGGTTTCTCTTCAGCAACCGAAGACTCAGTTGGAATCTCTTCAGCGGAAGTAGCCTCTGCTCCAGTCTTAATCACTGAATCTCTTTCTGGTGCTTCAGTTTTAGTAGGCTTCTCTTCTACAACAGGTGCTTCAGTGGATATCTCAGCAGGAACCGATTCTGTAACAGCCTCCTCAACTCTTTCCTCGGTAACTGGTTTCTGTTCCTCGGAAGGTTCTTGAGCAGTAGTTTCCGTAGATGGGCCAGCTTCACTTTCCTGGTCAATTAGTCCTTTGGTAGGTACATTTTCACCAGCTAATTTTTCGTCAGTTGGTTTCTCTTCAGGAACTTCACCGTGTTCAGGAATTCTTTCAGTGCCGTGAGGAATATGTTGGATATGAGAGTCTGTAGTTGCAGGTGTCTCTACATCGATTTCTGTAACAGGTAGTTCAGGCTTAACTTCAGGAACAACACCGTGACTTTCGGGTTCGACTTGCTCTTGTTGATCTGGTGCTCCAGCTTCAACTGCTGCGATGGGGTTTTCTGTTACTTCAGTATCAGCTCCGTCGGAAGTTGACTCTTTCGATGGAAGATACGTCGAGGGTTGTTCGCCAGCTATCTGGCTATGAGGAACGTGTAATTCCGGATGCTCAGTCTCGCTATATCCTTCGGTAACCTGAACTTCATTGATTGCATCCTTATCCTCAGCCTTATGAACTGGTACACGTTCCGGAACCGGAATACCAGTTGATCCTTCTAATGGTGATTCTGTCTGTTCCTGATCGATTCCAGATTTTGTCGGAAGTTCAATTCCAGCAGGTCCTTCAGCTGGAAGTTCTTCAGAAACTGCAGGACTTTCTTCTGGCTTCTCTGCAATAACGGCAGGTCCCGCTGTTACGAGTTCGTCATCAACTGGCGCCCCCGTTGGTTTCTCTTCGACAACTTCCGTCTGTTGCTCAGGAACTTCTTTAGGTGTTTCTCCGGAACCCTCAGCATGCTCTTCACTGCTGAGAGTCTTGGTCGGTATCTTCTCTTCCTCAGCAGCAGTTTCCGTTACGCCTTCCGTCACAGCTTCTGGCAATTTCTCAGTGACTTCTTTTTCAAGCGTGGGTTCAACAGGTTTCTGTTCTTCTGATGTAGATTCAGTAGGCAATATATCAGACTTCTGAACAGGTTCTTCAGTAGGCTGTTCCTCAACAGATGCTTCGGTCAAGTTCTCTTCGACAGCTGGAATTTCAACTGGTTTCTGTTCTTCTTGAGAAATTCCTGCCTCTGTAGAAATCTCTTCCTCCGTTGGCTTCTCTGCGACAACCCCGGCTTCAGTAGCTCCCGAATCCTCAGCAATCTTTGGTACTTGAGTCTGTTCTTCTTCAGCAACAACAGGTGCTTCAGTGTCTTGTTCAAATTCACTAGCTTCAGTCTGCGATTTTGTAGTAATGGGTGTTCCAGTAAAATGATCCTCCGATTTCTCTCCATCTCCAACTGGCTTCTTCTCAACAGTAGACTCCTCCGTTGACCCTTCTTTTTCGGGAACTGCCGGAGTGTGCTTCTCTACTTCAACTTCCTCCTCAGGTTTCTTCTCAACGCTGGTTACAGTTTGTTCTTCAGGACCTTGAGCTTCTAGTTCATCTATCGTGGCACGAGTAGTCTGTTGTTCAGGAACTGCATTCTCATCCAATGCCGCAGGAGTTTCAGAAGCAGGAACTTCATCACCCTCAGTAACAGGAACATGTTCGATAGTACCCTCGGTAATGTGCTCAATATCCTGATGCTCTTCAGGTATGATGTTATCGGCACCAGGGAAGGATTCATTGACCTGGCTGATCTGCTGAGTATCATCCTGGTCAGATAAAGTAGCCTGAGTGGACAAAATAGCATTCTCATCCTGTTCAGGAAGAGGAACCTTGTCCTGATGATCCTCTATCTGTTGATCGTCTCCTTCCCACAACTTAGTAGGCACATTCTCGTCATCCTCTGCAACAAAACGACACAAGAATAACAATCTGAAGAGTCAAGGAGCGGGAACCTGCTGATGTAACATAAAACATAAAACTCCCGATGTGGAATAAATTGAATCCTTACCGCACTGGTACGTGGTCGGACAGCACTCGCCCTCTGGTGGTGGTACAGCAGTACAGTTCTTGCCTTGAGTCTTCATAGGCGTTCCGCAGTCCTGAACTGCACATGCAATGTCTCCGCGGAAGCAATAACAGTGCTGGCAAGGTTGGGTCGAGTAGATCAGTTCACCATCCTCATACAATTTGCCTTGGTGGCTGCATTGCGGTGCTGCGATTCCTGGTGCTATGGTCGTGGTCATCAACAGACCTGGAGTTGGTCCAACCGTAGTTTGGTCTTCTTCGTCATATTCTTGAGAATAAAGAATTACAAAATTTATTTTACAGAAAAAAGCAGCCTGATCAATCAATTAAAATCCAATCCAACCGATACTCACCACAATTGTACTTGACTGGGCAACATACTCCAGGTTGATAAACTGGTCTGCATCCTGCAACACGTAGTGTGCACTCTTGCATGACACACGTGGTCCTGTTCCTGATGCAGTAGCACAATTCACAAGGATTATTAGGATCGGTCGGAAGCTGAGCGCCATCAGCGTAGAATCTTTCATTGATGCTGCATCCATAGTTATCGTGGAAACCGAGTTCGGTGGACCCTGACGTGGCCGGTGTATTGGTAGTAGATGTCAAAAGTTGAACGGGTACCTCGGGACACGTGATAACTGGACAGCATTGATCAGGTCGTTTCTCAACCGTGCAATCCTGACCAATAGCCTTCGTGAAGGGACACACCCTGAGGTAACACATGAGCATCCGATTGTGGCATGTGCAATTGAGACATGGTTCATTCGTTATAATTCTGTCGCCTTCTTGATAGCGTTGAAAATTGTAATAGCAACCACCGGCACCTATAACCAATACAAGATAACATCAGTGAATCCATTAAAATATTATTAATTAACAGTCATTCAGTGACCATGGCGTCCACATACCTGCATCGTACTCTGCGACTTCTGTGGTATCCTGATCGTATACTGGCGCTGCAACACAGTGAACGTACAATTGATATCGATTGATCAATAAATTATTACATAGTCTATTCTAATCCACAATATAATCACAAAGGACCATCTCATTTTGCAGAGTCACAGTGGGCAGCAGCAGAAGCCAGATGTGGCTACATTATCGCCGAGGGGACGTCGTCCTCAGCCAAGGGAATATTCTCCACCTTGGATAAGGGTAGATTTATCATAGTAATTACTGCTGGATATATTGTCCTCGGGGTGGGTGCCAAATCCAGCAGAACAAGAGTGAGACTCAGTCAAAGCGTCATATGGCGCGAATCTTTTTTCATCTATACACTGAGTATAATATGTATACACTGTGTACATGGATGAATTCTCATGAAACGCCCTACTCGCGAATTCTATGCTATTCTATAGGATTCTATGGACACCTAGGGTCGTTCCTATAGTGCATTCATCGCCCCAGTGTCATTTTCAAATTCTGTGCTAGTGTTCTATCTCGACGTCACTCTCTATTTGTCAGGCTCTCCGAGGGATTGGGAAGCGCGTCTGGTCCAGGACATTGAGGCCAGATTGTTCCAGGACAATAAATAAATAAAAGTCCCTGGGGCATTTACCCTCTACTCTCGATTCTAAGGTATGGCCTGATGACGTGTATGCTGACACGTAGCTAACGGTCTGGAGGAACTGGTCTGAAGGGCGGACGGTTTCCGGGAAGCAAGAGAACGGAAGCCGACACCCCGAAGAAGAACTGCTGGTGCATTTGGATGCAATGCGTGTACGGCAGCGCCCTTAGCAACGTGAGACAGGTGGGAGAGAGAGAGAAAGAGAGAAAAGAAAAAGAGATGAAGGAAGAGGAGGAGAAGAAAAGGAAAAGAAATCAGCATTCCACGATGGAACATGCAGACAGTTTCCAGCGAAGCGAATTGTACTGGGAATGGCGAGCTCCATGAATGGGCCTTACCAGGCCCCGTCACTTCTCGCACTGTCCCACGAGCCGTTCAGCCGCGTGCCTCCACGTTGCGTGCTTTCGCGCGACACGTCACATATGAAGTAGCCTTTAGCGCTATCGCTACTGTTCACCACGGTATTAATATACGTCTGGTGGACTAGACCTAAGAGTCGCGATACGAGATTCACATAGATACCGTCTTAGTAGACCCTCCAGTGTAACAGGTATTATATTACAAAAGTGACAGCAACAAAAATATCTCCGAATGAAAAGGACATCGAACCTGTCACATAAAAATTTCTTAGAATTCGATAAGATTATCGATACCGTTTTCTGAATCTATTTTAAAAAAATAAGGCAGATCAGATCCCGTTCACCAATCAACAATTTTCTACAGGCCAAATCAAAGGTAACAATGCACGAAAGTATCTAACGGACCCCAGCATTCATTGCGTAGATTGGTCCCAGCAAAAAAAGGCCCAATAGCACGACATGGTAACTGATCGCGAACCTGCGAAGACCCAGCGCCGCACGTCACGGTTTTCTTGTGTGCGGCCCAATTAAGCAATTTCGCCGTTCTACGTGGCTCACAATGGGGGCCTGAACGACCGCTTAGCGGCCTACCCTGACAAATTGTTCAGAGATTTCTGAGGTCTCCTAGAAATGAAATTTAAGAGAAAAAAAATCGCTAATGAGACGGAGCAACCTTCAAATCTCCCACAAGACCGAGACGATCCTCCTTGAAAAATATTCACGGCATAAAAACGTATGTAGAGAGGGTCAAACACGTTACGACCGTAGCGTCTTCTATTGAGTCAAAGAATGATCAGCGTATACCGATAAACACGCCCACGCGCTAGCTACAGACCGAATGCAGTAAAGTTACTAGAATCCGCGTGGGAAGCTCGATAGGCTACTTGACTGCGTCCGTCATTCCGGCAACAGTCGATTCGTTCGGTTCGATAAACCTGAAAAGTTTCTCCACGGATCTTCAACATACGAAACGTTCTCACCCAGTTGTTTGCTGAAATATCCTGCCGAACGTGGTCATCGTACTCGAGTAACGAGAACGTCCCGCACAGCTGTCAACGAGAGGTTAGTAAACGTCCCAGGCTAGTGACATATCGATTCGACGATAAATCGATACCTCGACCCGTTTCGATAATCGTTTCACTCGACTTCCTTCGAGCATTTCTCGAACTGTTACTTTGAATTTGAGTATCTAATATTTTTCTCTTTGTCGATGGAAAAAATGATCGGTTCGATGGGCTTCCGTGTATTTTGTTTACAGACAACGACCACCGTCTACGGGCGGCAGCACCGGCGCTAAAGATCGTGAAAATTGGCGGATGGTCGAGGGAGGAAAAAAGTAAACCACGGCAACAATGACGTTGGCGAAATAAGATCGACGGACATCTCTAGTAAGAAGCATTAGGCTTACCTTACGTAAGATAATACCGGATTCCATCGAGTGCGTACGAATGTACGTTCTTTTTCTTTTACTTCTCTTTTGAATGTCTTTTCAGTTTCCTATTACCGTTCCTAGTGATCTTGATCCTGGTCCAGTCTTACGGATACATATATATAAATATATACGTCTGTCTACCTTGAATCGCCTTTATATACAAACGTGCAACATTGCAGGCACGCATGTGAGCTCATGTGTGGATGCTATTATATTACGCGAGTCTCGAGACTCGCAGTCATTGCGCGTTATGAAATCATCGCTCGCGGCCTTGGCGTGAAAGTTCATTACCATTAACCGCACATGCTCCGGCGAGCATCTGCCTCTCGTTATGGAAAGGCGAATCCTTGGCTCGAGGTCATCATTGGCGAGAATGATGATGATGATGATGGTAATGATGATGATGATGAAGACGAGGACGATCATCAGGTGATGGAACGTGAAGTCAAGACTAACAAATTTCGTATGTCTCGTCTTGATTCTAAATTCCGTTGGAGTCCGTCGCAGGTATCCATAAATGGAGGAAGACAAAGAGACTAGGGTCAATAGCACTTGACCTATCGGTTTTCATGAGGAGGTTAGCGGGTATGTGGATTCGTTCTTACGATGATCTTCGCCGCGATGCGTATACTGCCTTACGTCCACGTGTTTTACTCAGATGAATTAATGGGATTACTTAATCCGTGTCACGCTGACGTTGCACCCACACGTTCCGTTATACTCCTCGTTGCGATGACCGCGACTGACCTCTCCACCTAGGCAAGTAGTTGAGAGGAGAGTAGGACTACCTGGTACCCATGAACTGCAATGGAAGAGGGTGAGAGATGCTGAGATGGCGAGATGCCGAGAGGAAGAAGAGAAGAGTAGATTCTATTTAGACGCGAGAGCACGTTTCTGCAATTGGTAACAATGCTGCCATTTTTTTATGAAAAAAAAAATTTTGTAACGTTCTTTCCGTTTTTCATTGTTTACTTGCCGTTGACCACTTTTGTCTCACTCCTTTCTGGTTAACGGTACCGGTTCTAATGATCCGTTTGAATTTCCCGCGCAAGTCGATGCTGGTGCTATTACCTGAACTAGGGTTGATCCAGGCGTTTTGTGATGAACGGTATAATGACACTTTACTAAGATCGTATGGATAAATATGTAAGGTGCCCTGGGGGTCAGGTGTGACAAGGGACCGTAAGTGAAGTGGCCCCGAGGTCCAGGTCACTGACATCCCGTTCGCAGCTACGATGTCCAAGGAGTCTCAGGAAGAGGGGCCTTGCTACAGGTTTGACCAGAATTCGCAGCATCACAGATGCAGAGAATGCGAACCGCTATACGCAGCTGCGTAGCTATTACTTCTTTAGACGTTTTTACACCGTCAGGTCGCACTTGCTTGCTCAGTGGAGCACGTCGCGAATTCCGAAATCAGAGTGACACGGACCGTCTTCGGGGAAGTATTTTTCATCATCGTATGGTTCACCTTCTTGTATATATTTTCTGCAGGTTCAGACAGCTTCCTGATCCATCATCTTCATCGGCAAAACCTACCCCGCTAAGAAGTTACCCTAGTCCGGAAGTCGATCTAGACCCTGACGCATCTCTGGTTGCTGTCGCAGCTGCACTGTTATCCACCGTAAGAAATAGTACCGCATCCTCGATGAGGAATCATCGGTGATTCAAGCTTCTTGTCAACCCAGGTCAAGTACTGCTTCTAGTGCCCTTTTACGAAGATGGTTCAAGATGACGTGGACTTGCGGAAACTGGGTATTAATTTAATTCATAATTTTGTATCAATTAGAATGAATCGGTCCAGCATATAATAACGTTTGCAGCATGCGTATCTGATAGGATCTTCAAGTTAGGAGTAAGACTTCATCAAGCTAGAGAGGAAGGTTCCTTAACCTGAAGTGGAAAACCGGCTCGACATAAACGGAAGAGGATCCAGAAGGAACGCAGTGGGCATAATACCGCGAAGCCGGTGGACCAAGATAGAGAAGAGCGTCCCGACGCAATGCGAATATGGCGAACAGCTTCATGGGAAAAGTTCGCGCGGGTCTCGCAGTCTGGCCTGAGCAGACGGGAGAGAATAAGAATGAGGGATGGAACCGAAGGAGGGACGTCGCAAAGGTCCGACGGTCGCGTTCATCGACCCATCCAGCATCCGCGGAAATAAGAGCCAATAGAATCATCCGAGAAGACGATTAGGTCCTTCCTCAGTATTTCAATCATTTTTCTTAGGTTAGGATTCACAATCACGAAGTAGCCTCTTGCACAACCGACCCAATCGAACTTCACCGAATAAATAACCATCAATTTAGCTTTGTTCGACTCTTCGAGCGTGGCTAAAGCGTCGGACCATGACGAGGCTTTCAGGCCCTTCGCCCTTGAGGCCCCCAGACCAAATGGGACCCATTATTCCTGCTCAGTAATTACCCAGACGACATCCCCGTCAGCAGACAGTGCAAACCTCCACTGCTCTGCTGCTGCCCAAAGAATCTCTTAGAAGAGAAATATGTCAAAGCTCCTTTACCTAAAATACAAAAAAAAATTCTACTCACCGGAGTGCGTGAGGTGGATCAGCAGTACAATCAGCAGCGACAGGATAATCCCGGGTCGATGGATCCCGGCACTTAGCGCCGACATCTCGGCACTCGTCACTCTTCTAAAAGAAAAAAAAAAGTCATTTGTCAAAAGTCCATATTACTTTATTGTGTAACAAGTCCTAGAAACTAGTACACGTTATTATTTTACGAAACCAAGACGTCGCGCAAAAACAAGTGGACATAAAAAAAATTTAGAGTCGACCCACAAGGGTCGAATGGTCTCAGTCTTAATTGTCCATAGATGTTTCTCCGGTATCTATGCACAGAGAAATGTCGCAGGTATAGAAGCCACCAGGCACGTGGCACGAGACTACAAGGATTCTCGTTAAAGAAAGACGAAGAACTCGTATCGTCGTGCGTTACCAGCAATTCAAAAAAAAAAGGAGGTCACAAAAGTACCGCACTCCGTTATTGTACGCGTGCGGCTCGTACATGCTAATCGTGAATTTCGCGAGTAGGATACCGTAAATGTTCTGTTCTTTGGATAGCAAAGTAAAAGAAAAAAAAGAAGTACGAAAAAAAAACTTGAAGAGAAAGAAGAAGAACCACTAGACAGTAAATTGCGCAATGCAAAGCGATAAACATATAACTTCATCCACGTTCCAGTACGTAACGTGACTTCGCCGAGGCGTGGGTGCGTGGGAATGCGTTCCCATTCGCACGATTCCGCTTAAATTTAAGCACCGTTCACACCGCCGCGAGCACTCGCTATCTTGTCATAAGATCCACACTGAATGTCATCAGGTGACTTTATTGCATTGAAATATCCCAAAGCGAGTCACTATCGACAATCTCGACGCGCTATCGTGTCTTCCTGGGACTCAAACCAAGGCTGATACTCGTTAACGTCTAAGGCCCAAAGCAGTAAATAACTAGCTGATAATCGGTAGGGATTTATCATGTATCTAAAATAATAACTTAACCAAGAGGTCGTCCGTAACCTTATGGGACTATAGAGAGTCGGGATGAACTCAAGTACAGATAGTGCATGTATACATGTAGCAACGGTGCCGAGCGAGATAACCTCAAAGCGTCAAAGTACTCCGGGTGGTTTTAGCGCGGGGCCTTACGTCATTTTGTATTCACCGTGCGGCCCCATTGAACAGGGAATTCGGTGAATGGGTACGGACATGGGTTAGTATGGGTAAGCATTTACTTAGCAGTATGGGACTGTGTAAGCCGACAGAGACGACACACCCACGATGCCGGGTGAATGGCAATGTCAATGGCAGTAACAACGTAGAGGTCCCAACCGCCGGACTCTCTTTGGGACTTATTTGATAATTATCTTTAACAATTTCTGGATAGCGGTACCAACTCGACTGTTTGGGACTAATGATTAATTTTACTTGCACTCTCGTTATATATATTTCTATGGGTCAGTTTTATGGTCGTTATGGATCTCTGAGGTCAAAGGTAATGGGACTTAATCGATTGTAAAAGATTCTTGGGGCCCATGGATGGTACTTCAGAGTATTACCGTTATTGCCTGTAGGCTGTAAGGTTCGGCATTATCGTGGAACGTGGAATATGATTACCTTTTGCTGGGAACCTTCTCTTACCCTCCCAAGAGTGAAAGATAAAGAGAAAAATTATTTGCTTGGATCTCAGCAGCTGAAGTCCGGTACGGTTCTTGAATTAATTAAAAGCGTCGAATATTTTTAGAACGAAATTAAGAATTAAGAGGGGCGTTTAGAAAAAAAATAAAAGTAATAATAAAAGAAACTAGTCCATCCAGAGGACGTTCTGCACGATCAACGATCTTATGCCGGACAACAGGTCGTCTGTACAGTGCGTTAGCGGTACGTGCCATTGTGCCATTATTAACGGGGAAATTGACCGGTGTTCTTATGTAGTTTTAATACGGAGTCGTGAATTCCTGTAATCTCGATTACACAGCGCACTTGTCAGTCAGTATCTTTGTCTATGGGTTAATAAAAAAAAAGGGGGTAAAATCGACATTCGAAATTTTCGGTGATTCTCCACAGCTGCGAAATTTATCCTGTTATTCTTATACAGCGGCGCAGACAATGAAGAGGACTACGAGGAGACCTGAGAAAAAGAAGGAGCACAAGGGGACCTGAGAGATGATAAAGTAGCTCAGGCTATGTATCACCAGATATAGTAGTGCTCGGTCGGTAAGTATGGTAGTGACCTTATGCAAATTGCAAGAGCAAACGATAAGTTCCGTGGCCCCGCTACCACTACTACGCAGACTGGTATCTAATGTTCCTAACCCATCCTGACCCTGGGAACTCTTCCACGGTTAATTATGACAATTAGCAGGATCATCTTCTATACCGCTTCATGGTCGCACGCGGAGTTTGGCCCGAAGGGGAAACCTTCCTCTCCTCGGCTCGAAGGTGACTTCCGCGTGCCAGTACATGAACGGTTCCATAGCCCACGTTGTAAAAGGGACTTAAGGCCCCTCGGGACAGGCTGACGGCGATGGGCTCGTTACGCGATCATCAGCCAGTAATCTTTGGGTACGTAGAGGGACGTCAACTGGGTAACCGGTCTGGCTATAACTATACGTATAAATATATTACGTGCGGCTCCTTGAATTTACAGAATGAATCACTCGTGCCAAGATGGCGGAACTCTAATAATCACTGTGTACCTGTGTACACATGGGAGCAATTTGTGGTAATATCTTATTTTGAGTTACTAATGGCAGTCTAGTAAATGTGAAGATGACGGCGTTCGCCAGGAGAATCTTACGAGCGTGGGCTAACCCGGCCAGGTGGGTCCGGGTTAAAGAAACAGAGTGACATTAAAAATTACCAAAAGCAAGGTGGGTTTGATTTTAACGATCTAGACCCTAAACGTAAGAAGCGTCTGTCCGTATGAATTGGACTTGAGAAAAATAAATGTTATGATTTGTAAAGAAAAAATTAATTATCGTCTGGGTGGTCAAGCTTTTTAGGTTCTAATCATCAGGAAGCTGGAACTAGTTCTTGTTAACATGGTCCATAGCACCATGCGATTAATTGGCATTTTGCGGATGAAGATGTACACGTGCTGACAATGAGGCCCCAACCAGTTCAGCTTGCCTTCGATTCTTCTTCGTGAATTCCGGATGTCTCAAAGGCCGAGGTCAGCGTGAATTCGTCGAGGTCATACCAATGTCTAAGCACCAGCGTCACGCTAGGAACAGAAGAGAGCTTGGTCCATCTTTCACACCACAGCATCCTTGCTCAGTGCCAATATACAACCTGGTAAATACATATACACCCAAGTGCAACAACCCAAGATTCAATGACAATTTAGATCGGTACCGAAAAAAAAATTCCCCAGATCCCATAAGATCCTCCTGAACCATCAGGATGATCCCAGCCCGCAATATTACCCTCTGGGAACGCATTACCCTGCACTAGGTAAGTACCGCACGCAAAGGTAGTTGGAACAGCAAGGTCCGATTACTTCAGGCCTCAGCGTTCACACGAGGGTGCTCGAGCAACAGGTCGACCAACACACACAGTTGTTGTTGGCTGCACCCGCTTCTATTTATATCCTACCTGAGCTAGAGTTACGCAGCCTGATAGAATTCCCTAGTCCCTTACCAAGAGCCAGCAAGCCAACAAGGGTATATAACCCTACAGGGGTATAACCCTTCGGGCACTGATAATCATTTAGCCACCCTCGTACCAAGAATCACATATAAAGCTAGCTATACGTAGTCCAACCGAATTATCCCTATATGTACCCACTACCAACTTAATATTTTCATTAAAAAATAAAAACCCTAGGTATACAATGAAAATCACTAGAGAAAGGCTTGGGTAAAGAATTCCAGTGCGGTATCGATATTTCGCGATTGAAACGTCCCTCTGATCGATCGGCAGCATATAATAACGCGTATTACCGCTGACGTGGGTCTCTCCTATATCATATCTCCAGAAGAGATCAGATCTGCACCCTCGGGCCGGGATGAAAGATACGGATCGTGCCGTTCACCACCGAGTACCATGTGATACCCTCTACCGTATGGATGATACAGGTACAGAGGAGGACGGTACCCTGAGCTGTACGTATACCCTGTACGTACTATCCGGTATGGTTATGGATGGCTGTAGATACTAGTACGTATGAGATAGTACGTAATAGTGCGACGGTGAAAGGTAAGGAAGAGTTAGGAGACCCATGGCGTCGGATCGCGGTTTATACTTAGCCGTACGTGGAGCCCGTTGCCACCATACAATTAAGTCGATATTATTACCACGCACATAACTCCGCCATAACTTGCTTGTAACTCTTTGGGTTTTCTATCTGATGCTTTTATCTCGATGAAAAAAATTTATATGATCAAAGGCTGAGCCACATCCTTCCTTCACATTGGCGCGTCTTTCCTTCATTCTCTTCGTTTTTCGCGTTGGTATTGCTGTACTTCATTTTTTTTCTCTTTGAAATATTTTTTTTATTACCATGCTTTTATCTGCCCCTCTAAAGTCGTTGCTCTCGTTCTGACTGCCACAGTGTTTTCCTGAGACGTCCGGCGGACTCGAATGGTGCGGAAGTCGAAGATTGCTTCCGGTTTCGTTATCGCTTCTATCGTTGTGCAAAGTTTCTTGATGCCTGACGGTCTTCTTTGACTGTGTTCATTTTCTAGGGTCTTTTTGTGCTTAACAAGTCCATGGTAGTCTGTATAGATATGATTTAGTTTTTTTTTTCTTTTTTTTTTAGGAACTTGAGTCTAAGCATGTCGACGTTTAGTTTTGTAATAAAGTCTCAAGCACCGTGAGGCTGTGGTGTTTAAATTGCCACCCTTAATGATGATAATAATAATAATGATCGTATCATCTCTGTAATTAAAACTCAGTGCACTGTTATCATGGACCAATTAAACGTCATTAATTATCAAATGAACGCCATCTAGAAGCCCAGAGGGTAATCGCCTCGACAGGATTAATAACTCCGCTTATAAGTTCTAGAAATATGTAAGAGCAACAAGGCCCCCGTCTTAGGTCCCAATTTCTTATGAAAAAGAAGACAAGGAATCACTGTGCACGATACCCGAGGCACTGATAGCGGCGATGATGGCGATAGTTACTATGGGCCTTATGGGACTTAAACACTGCTCAAGAGTGGATGTGCCGGTCATGCTGAAATTACTTAGCGCGTGGAACAATGCGACGTAAATCCGACACCGACAGGGAGGCGTGGCGCTATGATGCACTAACATAGCAATGTCAAGTTCCGGACCTAGGACAAGTTTCTTTTTTCTTTTTTAAAAGGATCTCAAAAGCTTTTCTACCAAGAGTCCATCCTAGGGCCTAGACATTTTTTAAAAATTCCCTTCTTCCTCCATCCTCCAGTTTCTTCTTTACTCTGTAAAAAAGTGATCCACGTCTGGAAGAAAAAAAAAAGGAACTCATCTACAGGAACGGGACCGCCAATATTTGCGTAGTCGGGAAAGAATTTTCAAGAGAATCGTATAGGAATAGAAATAGTGACGGCCCTGATGGTCCTGCCGACGGCGAATACGTCCTGGGTAGGTTTCAAATGCGTGGGAGCAGGCGAAGCTTCTCTTGGGACTCCTCGGCTATTATTTACACGCAGGCAACAGCCGTCTAGCGCGTTTTATTTACACTGCGTTTACACGGAATCCTGAAAAATATCGAGTTTACCCGAGTGCGAAGGCACTTAGTCAGGACTCGCGGGTAAACACGGACCAGGATGATGTTTTAAGGAAACTTCGTCGTCTCCTGGGAAAAGAAGAAAAGGAAAAGAAAATGAAGATATGTATGTACATACGAGGTGTATACGCGATGTGTGTATCAGGAGGAGACAGGACGAGCATCGAGAGAAGGTTAACCTTCTTTATTTGACGTTCCACGAGATTCCTGGTAAAGCATGATATCCAGCAAGGTCAGAAGAAGCTCCTTAATGATCTGGGGATGGCTGACGATGGTCAACCCGGTAGGATATTCTCCTAGTCGCCCCAGAAGAGGACGAACACCTGTCCAGAATTCCCTTTAGTCAGACAGGAATCAAGGCTGGCTATCTTCTTGTCAAGCTTTTCTCGATCGGTCACGGTACCTCACTAGGAAACTGGTCCTATTGGTATTATCGTCAGGAGGTTGGTACTACCACTTGCTACCGTTTGGTCAGACTAACCTCTAGCTGGAGATGTTGGTCTGGTGTAGGAATGCCGGCGCCAGTAAGGCTACAAGAACGTGCGTGACACGCGCCGTCTCGGAGCTATTAACCTTCTATGCGCTAAACATGGCAGCGCGTTCGTGACTCCCGAAACGCATTAGCGTCATCGGGGAAAACCCTATTCGAATCATCGAATTCGAATCGGCATTAATAATCAATACCTCGTGCAAGTAAATCCGTGAGATTCGTAATGATTAAAAATTGCAGTAAGCTAATTTGACAATTTAAATATACATTGTTATCGTATAAAGAGTGTCCTATCGGTATACTGTTAGATTCGTAAAATGAGCATAGAGTAGAGGGAGAAAAAGGTACCGTAGTCGTGCACGAGCCACACAGCAGGGCACCATGTCTCCATGGTCCAGGTGGGCCCCCCATGTCCCCCTATAAATAGCACGAGCCTGCCGAGTATGTACCAGTAAAGATCAGCTCCTTGGCCGAGGACAAGGCACGGGGGAAATAATGTGGATGGCGAACCGGATGCAGGGGCCACGAAGCCACCCAGAGAAGCTGTCCTACCCCGGACAACGCGATACGATCTTCGTCGACTTCTGTCCCCGGAGTAGCTTAACTTAAGGCACGTCCACACGAGAGAGAATTCACACCATACAGCGGACCCCTTAGGCACCCAGTACTAAATGCCGACCAATGATATCGAAAACTTCTTACCAGATCCCAGTGCCCTCTGTGAGAATATTTGCGCAACTCAACCTAAATATTCTTTCGGACAAGCAGCCGACGTGCTCCCGCAACCCAGCAGGCATGAGCTAGGCAAGAACTGTCTGCTAAACAGGAAATGGCTACGTTGTTGAAGCTTCCTCTGGATACACGTATGTACCTATACTCCTTGGTTTATGCTATCTTATTACGAAGCTCCGCAAATGGTCTTCATCAAGGGTACACAAGAGCGTAGCAACTGTGTAGCCGGCCGTGTGCTTCCTTTTTCCACGCGAACAAGAGACCACGGGCCTCTTACGTTGGTAGTACTGGCAAAGACTGGGACTATGCGAGGAAGAGGTAGGACGTTATTAATCTCAGAATGGCCGTCACGCGCGACGACGGTCGTGCGCGCTCGCTACGGCGTAAAGATAGATACTGCGAGCTTCGACTTCATTCTTCACGGTCGAGCGACTTTTGTGTACAAACATTATCCCAGCAACGAACGGTTAATGATCTCGGGCGCAACCCCGCGCAACCCCAGTGCTCATTGGGACCCTCGTTAAATGACAATTTTTCACGCAAGCCATTCCCAACCGGCGAATAATGGCGAATCTTCATCCTGGGAGGTTCATCTCCTTGATCTCACGTATCAAAGAGAGCAATCTCTCTCGCTTTTTTATTCCCCTTGCTCACTACCCCTTGTTACGTTAATCTATCCCCTTTATTATTTATTTTTATCCTACTTTATCTTGTCTCATTTCTATTCCAGTGTCCCTCATAACGATCCAGTCCATCCAAACCTTAATGCAAAGGGGGCAGAAGGAGGATGCAGGAGCCACTCACCGACAATGAAAGGAGGAATAAGAGAGAAAAAAAATGTCGAATGGGAGAGTAGCGAGAGAAGTTCACGTGAGAGCTAATTACCTGGCGTGTAACATAATTAACAGCGCGGGAGCCGCGAGCAGTCCGGCATCCCGGCGCGATCGAAAATGTACCGTTAAACCAGTCGGTAATGGAGATTAATCCGCGGATAAAGCGATGTTTACATTTTTTCGCGACGCGACGACACGAAAGTTAATTTAGTTACCCCCGATATGGAAGTCGATAATCAATAATATGTTATACGCCTAGTAGAACCGAGCAGTCGTGCATCTCAAGATGAGAACACCCCATCAATATACCATGCGTGACAAATGCCAATGTACAATTAAAAGCATGGCTACCGCAACATCCTCTGGGAGCCAAAGAAAGAAGAGCAAACAGAGGAGAGAATAAATAAGGAAAAAAAAATTGTAACCGGCTCCGGATGACAAAAGAGAAAGGTACAATAAATTATTAATAGATGCATTAGCAATAAGCCGGTGGTACCTGCGATGACGCATTAGAAAATTGTACATTGATATATATATATATATATATATCGGTATAAAAGGGTATACCCTCCGGGATATTAGTCACTTAATATGGACCAGTATAGTAGAACCTGTTACCCGTTACCAATGATTTGGTTAGGCATCCCGGGTAAGCCCGGTATAATAATGTCTACCTAACCTATAAGACCGAGTTATGACTTATAGGTTACCCCGTTCCCTGAAGAGAGGCCGGTTGTGCGAGGTTGAAGTCACTGGCACACGGACTGGAATGGACATTATTACCGACACGCGGAGAGACTGGATCTAGGCCAAGTGTGCAGGTTCACTAAACGCAGGTCCTCCTACCTGATATACAGTCACCAGGTACTTCGCATATATATATATATATATATGCTTATGCTCATTCTCCATTATATTTTTTTGTAGAACAATACAAAATCCGTGTATGCATACCTAACGTGATTGTGGACAAACGAAAGTAGCAAAAGGGACAAGAAAATGGCGATTTGTGCCACGACCACACCTGTGGTTTTTGACCCTGTTCCTGGTGAGCGGTAACGTCGTACAGAATTACGTGCTGCGTATCTTAACTGATTCTGTGGAATCCATTGACAATTCCCTGGATCCAATGAGAATTGATTTTTATCGTGGCGAGTGTGACTAGATTGATGTTATACGCGTAGAATACTAAAGCCTCGATAACGATTTTATGGCGTCTATTGATTTTTAATAAGTACTTAAAGCTGTCCAGTGTTTCTATGTGATCTGTGGTAAACCGTTAAGGAAGCTTATGCGCTAGTAAATGGACGTTTCTATAAATACTATGTAAAACTGGTTCCTGATAACTTGTGTATTCACGAAGACCACCTTTCGTTAATCACTCCTATAAATATTGGCAGATCCAACGAACCCGTCTTAACGTCAAGTTCATTAACGCATCTTGTCCGTATAATGCCTTATTAGGTGTAATTTGTAATGGCTGGTTCATAATAATCAAGGACTCGAGATCGGAATCGTCTTTAATTTTTTTGACTCCACTACCGGTTTCTATACTGTACTGTATTTTTTTATCATAATTAAATACCTCATATACATACGCACAAGTCATTAATATACGTATGTTTCAGGAGCAACGAATCCTCAAAGTATTTCCGTTTAGATCTGGACCCAAGAGCGTTCTGGTTCAGATGAACGTGTCTCTAGATCAAGGGATGAAGTGGGAGGATAGAGCAGGGATTATGGGGAGAGCAAGGGGGACTCTTTACCGTTCCGAATCTACGTGATTCGAAGACTCGTTCAAGCGAGACCCCCAGGAAATTGTGGACCCGGCAGCTACCTCCAGGAATCCTGGCACTCGTGTATTACGTTAATACGTCGAAATTAAGTCTAATGAGCGAGGCGATCTGAATTTATTTTTTAATTTTTTTTTTATCACACGAAAACGCTGTTACATCCAGCCAGCTATCCACTGTACAGATATTCGTTCTAAGCTTGCAATAGAAGCGACCAAGTATTGGTATTGGTATCTATTCTACTGGGATTGGTCCGTTGCTTCGACACGCGGTAGTTGCTCCCGATTAGTTTTATCGCAGATTGTAATAGATCCCAAGCCGAGACGGACTGGAGTTCTGGGAAAAAATTTTTATAAAAACTTTAAGAATCGTACCGATCATCTTTTACTAAGTGGACTGTACCTATCCAAGGAACGATCAATTATCGCGTATCATTCTATCGAAGTGGACGTACGAAAATTTTTAAAAGTGGGATACCCATCGCAAAACGGCCAATCTGAAGGAGTGGATAAAAAAAATTCAAGCTGTACGATAACCTCGCGTATTCAACTGTGAAGCCAGTTGTGCGTATATATATGTATATACAGCACCAGCTGGCATAGACTACACGGACCACTATGTTAAAGAAATTAATTGCGTTACTCTCCTAGAGTTTTCTTAGGTCGCAAGTTAATGGAGCAAGAAATACCGTGGAC
>JARPRH010000110.1:120852-138664 GCA_031763665.1 Calameuta haemorrhoidalis | reverse complement strand
TTGGAGGTATTTAATGGAACCTAATGGTTATGGCTTCGGGGTTGAAATAGTTGGTTGAGATGCATGTTAACTCTCATCTCTCTCTCTCTCTCTCTCTCTCTCGCAGGAGAAGGATCAGCCGCGAGTCTATGGAAATAGCGATACCGTTAGGCACAGACTATCACTCGATAGAGTGACTACATGACTTAAAACGAACCCCGGGAACCCTAAGAGCATTAGCATCATTGACAGGAGGAAATAAAGAATGTGCAGATTCTGAGAATCCACGAGGGTCAACTTTGTACACCGCCAATTGTCATTCGTGAAGCTCGTGCGAAAGGCGCCTTCCTAAGCAGCGACTAACCTGGCCAATGGCCAAATCGAATGATATTAATTTTATTGTCTAGGATTAAGGTGACCAAGGAAAAGTTTTATGACTTTTTTTTTAATATCATTTTTAATTTCTCAGCTTGCCGTCAGGATTTTATTGATCACGCATTCCAATGATCTTCTCAATGTACCTTCTTCAGCCTCAGGGTACGTTGAGGCGGGAATGCGTGTCCCGTTTGTTCCAAGGTTTACGAGGCTGTCGCGTGGGTACTGTTGTTGATGTCTCCTAATCAAGGGTTCGTCATTAGTACCTGGAATTGCACTACTCGATGGAGTTGCGAGGGTCAAGCTGCATGACAAACCCACGCGACGTCACGACGCGATGCATCGCGACGCTGCCACATGTGGACGACGTGGAATCTGGCGAACTACCTGGAACGCATCTCTGTCCATTCCATATAAATTACGACCATGTTGATGGTCTGCGTTGAAGTCAATAAACCTTTCATAGATATATTAAATACAGAGTAATTGAAAAAATGCATTAGATGGTTTTTATTTTAGTCCACAATCATGATAGTGTGATTTCATTTCACTCTTAATCGTACCCCGGATATCCGGTGGACAAAAATTTTTGTGTAATACATTATTCATAGAACCTCGGGTACGTTTAGCGTCTTAGGATTTTTGAAGATTCACCTTTAGGCTCAGCCAATTACTAATTCAGCAATTCCCATTGAATTTACGCGAGAGTGACTGAGTATATAAGATTAAACGTATACAAATGGGCAACCGGGTACCTGACACTGAATGATAAGCGTCTTCCTGTATTCTGTTAATGCACTACACATGTAATTACATAGCTACATCATGTAAATAGATATAAAATACGAGAAGCGAATTGACGTAGTGCTGGTTGTTTCTTTTAATTTTTGTTTCTGCACTGAAATCAAACGACTCCCCTTGATCTTAGTCTTGCCTGTATATATATCCAAAGAAGCGTTACATAAATTTGTTCGGTTATTTGCCTACGCCCAGAAGTTCCAGGGAAACGATTCCCAGATCCCCTGTACCGTGAAGTTGGCTAAGTAAGAGAAGGAAAATACAATGTCATTCTTTAACCTGAGTCAGAAGTTAATGAGACATGCTAATCTTGATTCCCAAGGCGTAGCGTTACCACCGGAGGCTGTAGACTTTGCTGGTCCTAGAGCCATCTTTCTCATCACTATCCTCATCCGATATTCATCCTTGCCGTTGAACCGATCATCAGGAGTCATCGAGGCGTTCATACCTTGGGCAGTAATCGACAAAAAAGTTTGTTTGTTATTCAGCCGATTTGGCCACGGTGCGCTGGATATGCCATGGGCGTTGCTCATTCATTCTGAAGGCATCCGGTCACTTTTTACTTTCAATTCTCTCTCTCTCCCTCTCTGTTCTCTCTCAACCGACTATACTATTTACAGTTTGATACCTTAGACACAGGTCCAAGATCTTCATTGGGACCACAACCGGAGGTAGGACTGTACGATAATATCCGTGGGATGAGATAAGAAGCCAAAAATGATCCCTGATGATAAAAACGTGAAAGGGGAAAGAGTCCATTTGCCTGAAGTTGTCTAAAGACACGGAGCGAGTAGAAGCGACGGTGAAACGGATTGGCTAAAACAAAGAGACGACCTTGAGGAAGGTGTCGAACGAAAAGAGTCATCGGTGGAGTCATCGCGATTGTGCACGGCGTGCAAATGATGAGTCGGGATAACGAGAGTGATTTCCTTTGTGGCTGTACTCTTGCAATCTCTCTCTCTCTCTCGTAGACTGGTCCCACGAGCGCAAGAGAGAGAGAGGGGGGGTATTGGTATCGGTGCCGAGAGCGACGTCTCTCCCAGGTTCCAGTCGACGCTCGAGCGTCCCCGACGACGTCGACAGGCGGAACGAACTCTCGAAGATGCATAGAGGACTACGAATTTAAAAGAGGTTATGTCGGCGCAACCTGCAGGGTGGATCGTGCAACGTCCACCGTGTGCCAAGACAAGGCCAGAACGAAGAGAAGAGATGCACTTGACGTCGCTGCACGCAAGGCGTATCATGGCGTAATTGCGTTATCGTCCATTAATCATGTTACTTATACCTCCATCGCGTTCTATATATAGCGTGTAATTGTATCGTCGGTCTTGGAACCCGTTACTCCTACTTGCTCTTCTTATTCCTCCTCTTCTTCTTCCTACTCTTAATCATCCTCCAGTACCACCTCTCGAATTAAAGAATCCTTCGTGTATACGTACGAAAAATCCAACTGATATCGGAAACCATGTTAAATTGAGAAAGATGCCATTTCCTATTCCACCTTATAGACTCCGAACTGGGTCTTATCTCGCGATACTCGCCAATGTCTAGTAGATATCTACCCGACCATGTCAGACCTGAAAGAACCAGCAATAAGGACGCACCAGTCCACTTGGATCACCCGATAAATCTTTTACATGGACTTTTTACGAGCTGTTATTAGGTGCAATAAACGATGGCATTCACTTACCATAATGCCCTATGGCTACCAAGTGCAACAACTGCAGGGAATTGCATTCGGTGCAACGAGTTCAGTCTTTGTGTCTGTACGCTAAGACGGTGTCTGCGCTGTGGCCGATGAGCCTGTAATATAAAAGAGTAGCTTCAAGAACTACTCGATCATAGGTAATGAAATGGTCATAGGAATAAGGTAACGTACCTCACGAAGTGCCGAGGTTATATTTAGATGAGATACCAAGTATGAAGTGTCTCTACGTGTTAAACACGATATGGCAGCACATCCGTAGAGCATTGGAGCATGACCGCCATCTTTATTTGTCTTTTTAACCTTTTTATCCTTAACCTTCTTTACTATCTTTACCATGCCACCTTCTTTACCTTCCTCTTACCTTACTCAGATCTCTCTTCCTTCTTCGATCCGTGCTGCCTTAACGAGCTGTTGCTGGACGCGTGTACCTGCTACATGAAAACGGTTTAAGAGGTCTGAGCATTATGGGCAATCGTCTACTGCTACTTTGAATTACCAGGATTTCGGACAATCAAGGTTCAGGATCTTGTGTTAATTGGTCCTAAGTGAATCTGATCTCAGTATCCGAAGATTGCACTAAAAAATATGAAGGTTATGACGGTGGAGCTGATTGGTCTCTTGATTTCTTTTGCAGGGGTACCAACAAACAAAGAGTGGTATTTCTATGCAAGCGATTTTTCTTTCTTTGAGTATATTCTGAATATTGGCTGGCAGTTTGTAGGCAGGCACTACTTACTCCTCGCGAATGACGGTACTTGTTTCTCGCGTTATTATCGAGGAAATTGATGGTCCGAAATATGCGCTTCGGGAGAGTAATTGTATCCAAGTGGTTCGGGCACCTTCGTGGCAGATCGCGAACCCTCGTCTCCTCGTATCCCATGCGCGTCACGCTTCTGCAATTTATGCGTTTCTCTCTTGTATGTTTATTTCGCATTCTTATTATTCAACCTATTACATAGCTCGAGAGGGAGAGAGAGAGAGAGAGTGAGAGAGAGAGAGAGAGAGAGAAAGAGATAGAGAGAAAGGAGGACCCACCATATTTGGCAGCCAATTAATAAATATAATTAAGATAAATAGTTATGGGAATGGTTTTCTAATCTAGGTTGATGATAAATTCTCGAATAATTAGACTCGAGCTAATTACTGTGTAGTAATTAATTAATAACTCACTGTATGATTTACAGGTGCAAATTTGTTATTTTTTTTAGTTATATTACGAAATTGTAAATAAAGATAATTTTTAGCCTAATGAAGCGCAATAATAAATTGACTGTTTCTCAAATTGGATTGGGGTTTATTGAAAGCACATAACGAGAACTTCGTTAAATCCGGTTTTACATGACGGAATCGATCGATATCTAACCTACGAGTTCAATTTTCGCTGGTATCGAATAATAATTATCCAACGTAAGAGGCGTAGTGGAACCAGTTCAGATAGGATCTTTCCCATGCTAAATATAGAGAGATGGGTTCTCTAAATCAGTATCGGCCAGACGAGTGAATTAGCCGAGTGGAAAGGGGGCCGTGAAGTTTTCGGCAAAATAAAGAAGAAAAAGAAGAGAAAATAAGAAAAGCAAGTAGAATTGCAAGTGGAATTTTTACGTCACGCCCGAACTCTCCTCACGGCTATACTAAACTTTCTGTACCCTTTTTTTCTATATCCACCACGACCCCGACCATCCAGAGGTCAGACACCAAAGTAATTCGATCCGATCGATAAAATCGACTCTTCTTCGTCGATCCCATTTCCCGTTTTCTTGTCCAGGTCAATCTCAAGGTATTATCTGACTTCTGGGTGACCCATATACACGTTTGAGTCCGTTAGATATCGTTCCACGCTTGAAGAACGCAGAAAGGAGGAAACAGCAAGAAGAAAAATGAACGTAGAGAGAGAGCAGCAGCAGCAGCAGCAGCATAGCAGTAGTAACGGCGGCTGTAGTGCCAGCCGTACATTGTAATGGAAGGAGAAAAGGAGTCCCTGAAGTCGTCACTGAAGTAGCCAGGTATTACTAGTCGAGCCGTTATGTCAAATCCAGGCCACACTCGCATTACAAAGTCGCAGACATTAAGAGCAGTCGCCCTAAAAATAAATACACATACGTCATTTATCAATCTATTTTATTTAATACAATTTTCAAGTCCCACGATGCACTCCGACACCACAAGGCAAAGCTGGGTCTTTCTTTTGAAGAGAATCAAAGAAAACGAAAAGTCTTGGCACAGTGAGTACACGGTGGCGATTGCCAGCAGGTATATCTAGTAGGTATCTACTTATACGGGCAGACAAAGTGTACTAGTAGTAGCGGACGGCAAGAGCACCGGCAAACTCCAGCAATACGTAACGTAAGGACATCTGCGTGACGTAATAAATATAAAAGAGGAAAAGGGCACGGATCCTAATTACAAGAAGGTCAAGTGGAGTTTCTCGGTGGTACCCAAGACAATTGCCTTGTAGGTACCTACCAGAATGCCTTACCAACCTTTACCGTCCTTACCTGCCTTGGCTGCCTACCTAATACCCACTTGGCTGACTCCAGAAACTAGGAGGCTAGCAGACTTTTCAGTTCATTAACCAGACGGCGTAAGAGAGACGCAGTTCAGATCGGAAGATACGTGATCCTGGGGTTCAGAAGGAGTAAACAAAGGCGAGTTCACACGTGTGACAATGAACCTGGAAGCCCTTTACCACCGACCAAGTAGAAAAGGAACGTCCTGGCCAGACTCACGACTCCCGACACGCAGCGCTACTCCAGACACGGCTAAGACGTCGCGACTTTACGTGACCTGATAACTATGCGAATCGCGTTCATAGAAATGCACTGCTCTCACACCAAGCCAAGGTAGTACTAGGAATTATTGGAAACTTCTCAAACTCGGCTTGGACTATCTGCAGAATCAAATTTAAAAAATATTGCTCAAAATCAGTAGGTACTTACTGTACCTGGTCGGACGGCTGACTCTGGATTCAAGACTATTGTCTAAATTATCAGTTTTTAGGATATCCATATCTATACTCCATTCAACGTAACTTCCAATATGCCCCTCACGCGATGGTTAGACATTGTTGAATTATCGAGCCAATACGCGTTCTACTTCAGATTCTCTGAACAGTTCCTGACCAATACATTCTCCTTTACTCTCCATTGTATCAGCGCGCATATCGCGATATGGTTATCATTCATCTGGCTAACAGTACTATGGTAGGTGCCTTCTGCCTACCTGCCGTGATAGTATCTCTGGTATAGTGAGTAGTACCTGCTGATATTTTACTGTCAACCGATGCTTCCGAACCGTTGTCCTGAGATCAGATTGCGTTGCCTTGCTACCGCGATCCTCTTCCTATGGGATAACCTAGTAGCAGTAGGATAAACTGGTAGTATCAACTATGCCTGCTTCATATGTACTATAGACAATCTTTATGGTATATATATCATCGCTATTGTTAACAGTTATCATGCACAAGTGTTTGCTGTAACATGTGTATACTCGCTGCATGATAAATTTTATTTTTTTTATTTAATTCATAAATAAGTGAATTAAAATATTTTTTTTCTAACTTATACTTTGTCATCCTGATACTAAGAATTTTTTTTATAAATTATAGAAAGGCTCCTCTATTGTATAATTCTACTCTAGGGTCAGGAGCTACAGGCATCTGCGAAGAAAGAATTATTGTATTAGGGAGCGTTGATAATTTTTTATTATAATTTAATAGTTTTTGTTTTTATTTATTATTGGTTTATCATTCACGTGTTATATGGGGTGACATATTTATATCGATTTCGTCCACTCTACGATTTCAAAGCTCGGCTACGGTCGGCTGAAATTTTTTTTTCTTACTTGGGATTCACACACGTGGTTCGTAATACGGTGGCGACTCTTGTCTGGTTAGCTCGTCAGTTTACTACTAGCTAACTGAACCATAACCATAAAAGATATTATTGAGCCATGTAAAACAGGTTTACCAACCATATTTAGATTGGGAATATTGTTTAGGCATTGTTTCACCATTAGAGCCTCCATCTTGATTATGGGATCCTAGAAAAGATATTAACTGTTACAAATAATGAACTACGGTGATGCAGAGTGCATCTATAACGTATATAAAAAATAAAAATTCAGACATACAATCTGAAGTCAGGAACGAATACTTGCTTGTGGCAGGTATTTTGTTATGCCAAAGACGTACCGAATTCACAGATCTAGTGACACGTGGTTGGGTCGCTGCTGAATTCTGAATGGTCTGAATGCCCGAATATACTCGGATATTCGAATTGTGTGCCAAAGTCGATATTCCATCTTGCAAGATCTTCCTGGCTTACTGACTTCACAGTCCAGGATACCAAGCGTGCCTGGAATAAACTTTGGCACTGCGATCACTGATTCATGCCTGTCGACCACCATTATCCTGAATTTAAACCTTTCTCAATGGGCACTTTTCAATTTCATTATATCCACTACGCAGCAATACTTGTACATATGCGAGACACTATCCCCACTGTGGGTACAGTAAGTAAGTACAAATTCGCTCCACTTACAAAACTTTACTACTCTGATCTAAAAGCGCGGTAATTTCGAATTTGGTCATTTTTTGAGAAATTTTCAAAAAATTCATTTCAATCGTCATTGAACGATACGAGCGGAAGACTTGGCCGAGCGCGATTCCGTTCATAAATTTTTACTCCTGTAAAGATGCTCAGTGCTCTGAAGCGCGACCGAGTATTGACCCCGCTTTGGTTCGTGAAGATCGAAAAAAAAAAAGAATAAGAAAAAAAGCTTAAAAATTTTCCTCTTGTAATTGCGTTAATACAATAAAAAAAAATTGTTATTCCTTTAAAAAAAAAATATGAAATTTTGATATCAACTTTTTTGGATATGAAAATTTTCAAAATTGCCAAAAACTACATTCCTTGACAAGAAGAAGAGGACAGGACCGCTACTTCCGTGTTTTTGAAACTAACACGGTACAGTTTAATTAACCGGAAGCAGGTGCTTTACCGTACTAATGATAATTAAAGAAGACCGTTAATGGGGTACCTTATGGGTACCTTAATGTGGGATAGGTACCTTGTTGGTTTTCTTACAGTTTTCTCTCTCTGTCTCTCTCTCTCTCTCTCTCTCTCTTTCTCTCTCTCTCTCTCTCTCTCTCAATTTTTCTTTCTATCTCGTCTTCGAACCTTCTCTCTATATCCTTTCTCTTGTATCTTCTTTTTTCTCAGGCTTCGCGAGCGACTATCATTCTTCTTTCTCCTCTTCCTCTTCCTTCTCCTCCTTTTTCTTCTTCCTCCTCCTCCTCCTCCTCCTCCTCTCGTTCGTGCACTTTTACTGCTTCATTTTTTTTAGTCCTTTCCCCCACGCAAGCACACAGACTCCGGCATTTCGTTTCGACGAAGCCGAAACTCCGCATTCTTTATTTCCACATAAAGGAAACGCAAACGTACTCAGGCCCTAATGTCAATGGCCTATTTCGTCACATTCGTGGCAGCCTTCGAGCGTAATTCCAACCATCTATCATCCGTACGGTGGATGCACGCAACGGAAAATATCCGTTGGTTAAAAGATGGGCGGAGGTGGTACGTAATAGAGAACTACGTACGTGGAATATCCATACGGTATTAAATTAGCGTGCTACCAATATGCAAGGTTAATGAACCTTTGTAAGAATATTTCATAAGGGTACAGTATAAGTTAGAAATTTTGATTAGGTATGTATGTTGGATATACGATTAAAAAAAAAATTTATTTTAAAACATTTTTTCGTACTTACTTGTCGCCATTTTGCGCTTCATTAAATTCGCAAACCCCGTTGCCATTAATAAGCCTGTGTGAGGGACTTGGTCGGGGGGCTAATAACGGAAGCTCGAATGGTACCGCGAAAACACTTATGGACCATATTAATACCGCGAAAAGTGTAAAGGGTCCAACTTTAACGGAGCATCGGTTGAGCGGTTAGGTACGTCGTTTGGACTTCCGGTACTTATTGCGTATCTATGTTATTTACCTTAAACGACAGTAGCGGATTTTCTGGGAGAGAATATTTGTGGTAATGATGAAATTATTGTTGATTCGCGAATTTGACTAGAGAGACGTTGAGAAACCGATGAGGAAGAAAAAAAGCTAGAAATTGCAAATGTCAGCATATGATCCAAGAAGCACGTAGCGATGCAGGTTCTTGGGCCACAGAGTACGCGGAGCAAGTTCAATATTTGAGAAGGCATGTGGGCCAGGGTCCCCGAGACTGTTTAACTCAAACACTCATCGCCATTTTATTTTTCGTTTAACATAACCGTGTCAAGGGATATCTTAATTCGCACTTTTTCGTCGGATAATGTCATCGGTATTTTATTATAGTATCTAATAAAAATAATTATCATTGGGAGATCCCCGAAATCTTACCACTCCATATATACCGTCTCGAGATAATCATTGGCTGAATAACACGTTAAATAATTTCACGAGGATGATACAAATTACGTTTACGAGGATCAGCCCTTTTATCTTTACGATTTCTCGAGTAACGCTCGCCAGCTTCACTGACTTTATAACCTACGTTATTGCTAATGGCAGTTCGGCACGATGAAAAAGAAAATAATTGCGATTTCCAAGTTACATCTGGAATTAGTAAAAGGTCATTCGCACAATGGAATCTGCTGGCTAATACTTCCGAATGCCAAAGAATAGCTAAGTCACAGGGTATTCCGATATTACGGTGCAGTAAATAAATATATTTATGTACCTCGCAGTTAATGGACTCCCGTTGTTCCTATTATGAGAAAATTGAACACGCGCCTGGTATTCCTCGCGCGCATTCCACTCACTTCCGAACGCGTGCGACTTCCTTCCCCGAACAATGTGCATTCCAAGTTATCGGTATGCAATTAGCCCGGCATCTAAGGATCGATAAGAATCCTCAATCGGAGACGCGAGTAAAGGGAAGCTGTTGTACGATCACGGTTGAGGTTACGTCGAGGTTAAGTTACCCATGGCGTGTCAGTATTGTCGACCGCACTAAACAATTCCAAGAGTCCCTACGGGAGGGAGCGTTTTAAGGCTCGCCGAAATCATTCGAAGTTGTCCATTGAAATCGTAGATGGCAGCACTTGAGTGCATTTGCATAATTTTACATTTCGAAGGTATATCGATAGTGGCTCGTAAAAGGGATCCCTATACTTATATAACTTTTACGATTTAGGACCTTTGAGTTTATGGTACTTACAGTATCCTCTTCGTGAGATACAGGAGATACCTATGGATGCATATAACCTCCGAGAGAATTCGCGCCTACGGAACTCCCGTCGCGCGCATTGAAAAAGGGACGCTTCGATTTTCTGGCGCCACATAAGTTTGACGCTGCATACCACTCGCGGGATAAACGCACTTTTTATCCGTGGGCGAACACGCAGCATTCTCGTTGCGACAAAAACCGGGCGTCATTATGCGATCGGACCATCCGGGCCATTGGTACTGTCGTTCTCAGTGTCAGCTGAGAATTTGCGGAAGCGGACGACGTCTCACGTCTGCCACTACGGCAGCGCCGAATTCTCCAGTAACAAGATGGCGGATCCCGCTCTTCGTGAAATTTATAGAGACAACCAGTGCGTGCATCTCGCGACAAGCAGCTTTTCTTCTTGCCGTTTAATCCGTCGCTCAGCAATATCGTCGTGACGTTTTCTCCGACCTTCTTTTCTTACCGCGACGCACGGAAGCTTGTTTCAATTAGCCGTTACAAGGAAGTTTGGTATACCGACTAAAAGTTGATCCTGGAAAAAGTCGTTTCTTTGTATACCCGTTTTGGACTACCCGTTTCGCTTTGATTCTCATACCTTTTTTCGCGACCATAACAATTTCGCAACAGCCGCATTGCATATGTCCTGCGCGATATGTGGATGCTTAGTGTCATAATATTCACAATCTCTGATACCTGGTGAAAAATGTTTTTCTCATTCTGAAGTCATGCCGGACACAGGTACGTGACGTAATTCTTAATCGATATGCAGATCAATACGTAATTAGAAAAAGGATGCTCAGTCTACTCGGTCAATATTTACTGTATATCTATACTTTAGATCGTCTTTCATCTCTTTTTACTTCTCAAATTTTTTTTTACACAATCATCAACGTGTACCATATTTCTTTATCGGGGATACAAAAATCTTGACGCACAAAGGTTAGTCAGTATTACCATAGTATTGTCACTCGGCATTAGGATAAAATGAGTGTATGTATTTCTATATCAAGTCAATCAACATCCTTGGTACATAAAGAGTATCATCAGCAATAACTAGTGTATAAGGTGATCGCATGCAGGATTCCTGACTCACGCCTGGAGGTCCCGTCCACGCTCTGGATTGGCCTGAAAATACCCCACTATCAACTACTCAGCCCTCGACCAGATTAACGCTCGGCTCTTCGAAGTGATTGCCACGAAAAATTCACCTGCAAATTGAATCTCCTGGATTGCTCCCTTTTTCCCTCGCTTGTTCCTTATTGCGTGGTTGCTGGATTGCTAGTCGACGGGAGAATTAACGCCTGGGGCGTCAGCGTCTAACGGGTGGCTAAAGGTGTTGCGAATGCACTATAAATTTTGAATTTACGTGCGAGAGAAAGAAAATGAAAAATGAATAAGGGGAAGAAAAAAAATTAATTGCCTCTTTCTCTAATTATATACCCACGTAAAATAAAATTCCCTACAACCTACAGGGAATTCTTGGTATTTAAAAAAAAATATCTATATTGTGAAACAGGCAATCTTAAAATTCTTAATACACATAAGTATTTATCCATGATGTAATCTGATAAATAATTGATAGACACTATTATTTTAATTAAGCCTATAATCATTGATACGTCACTGATCAGTCATAACTATATTGCGTCTTCGCTGAATTTGATGATACTACGCGTTTCGAAGGACGTAAGGTACGAATATAGCTATGACGTAATTATTCTATCTGAATATTACTAAGCAGAGAGGATCGATAAGGTACGTATGGAAATGGAAGGAATCAGATTCGATAGGTAAGTTCTTTAATATAAGACGTAATTTCCGATCGAATAAATTTCAGACCGAAAGTTCTCGAAGAAAGTCAAGATTGGTTTAAAAAAGAATTGTATATCAAATAATCGGATTCTCTTCTCTTCTTAACAAACCTCACCACTCGAGCTCCGTCAAGGTTGATCAAACTCCATTTTCTATGACTTATACTGGGTAATTAAGCATCAGCCTCGTCTATCTTCTCGTACGTTATAAGCACGTGTGTAACGTATTACACATGGGACACACGTGACCAGTAACCTCAATACTTTCGCTGAAGGAAAGAAGCATAGAATTTTCTGTCAGGATTAATTAACTCGGATTTATTAATCGAAATATCATCGAATCATCATTCCAGCCTTATATGGATCTGATAATTATGATTGTAATATCGATTCACATATATGACACGCACGCGTCTAATTTTACACGGTATGCATATAGGCACTACACTCATCGCATTAATTGATCGGTTATCGTGACTAAGAGAATTCACGTACAATTTCTCGAACAGTATCGGTTAGCTGTCGAGTCCCGATCCAGGTATTTCCGTAGTACCGATAGCCAGTCGTTATTCCCGGAACAGCAGAATAATGAGAACATTGTTAAATTATCTGAGATCTAGTATCGTTACTCGCCAACAAAGGCAGAAATCTCCATGGTAGAATCGGTCGCGTATGATCAAAAAAAAGTTTGAATACAAAAAAAAATTCAAAAATCTTAGTACCAGTATACGTCATGCAGCTGCAACCGCTAACGGTGCGATGACGCAGTTTTTGGCTAAAAAAAAATGAAAATTTATTACAAAAAAAATTCAAAAATTTATATACTAGAACCTGCCACGTTGCAGGTGCAACTGCAAATGGTACCATTAAGGTACCGGAACTGCACTGGTAGCACCGCGGTTCACCAGTATATCATAAAGTGACTATAGTCAACTTTTCCTCTCGCTGTATATCGGCTATAGTACATTCCTATTGTATATAGTTGTACCCTTCAAGTTCTCGACCTAGAATTGCCAGTTATTCGCAGAAGCCAAGGGATTCCTGGTATGCGAAGTGGCAGTCAGTTTGTACGGTTAACGTGTTACACGAATGGATTTAAACGACGGTTCGGGCTCTATGAGGGATACCAGGAGAGATTCCGTCAGTCATCCTTACCCTCATCCACTAGGTGCAACGGGATGCTGCCACGTCGAGGTCACGAGAGTCTACAGGTTACGCGGGAATTATGAGATCCTGAAGTGTCTGCGAACATGCAATGCCATATAGAAGAATCTTGTATGCGGGTCTTTTGTAATGTGGCTGTATGTATGGATACACGTGTACACTGTGCAGGTACTTGTGTACTTGGGTATAAGGCCCAAAAAAATCTCAAAGTACCGTAACACGTAAGTCCCATCGGAAAGTTTACCGTGTATTCGATACACGGAGATACTGTCTGCAATTCTTTGTCTTCGTAAAAAATGTCTTTGTTATAAAACGTGATAAATATGAAAATTCTTTTTTATCGAACAAACATGTATATATCGCATTGAAATTTATTTATGTCCAAATCTCACGGAATCTACTGAAATTCCGGAATTTCATTCGTTTATTATCTTTACGTTACTTGAATACCAAAGTTTTTACTTTTAATATATATATAGATACATGTATTTGCATATATGTGTTTTTCACATGACCAATGAAATTCATAAAATTATTCATCATTAAACATGATTGTCAGGTTCTACGAACATATCTATGACCAACATCGTTGTCGATGCGTATTTCCAAAATTTAGTGCGTTACGCATGAGTATTTATAACGTTGATAATTTCGTAGGATGATCAAATTATTATAATTCAAAGTTAATTTTGGGGAGGGGGGCTTGAGGAATAAAAAAATTTCGAACAAATTTTTGTCACGTGACGATGTTATTATTTCATAGGTGTATGTAAATGATTCAAGTATATTAGCGATAAAATGAATATTATATTTTTCATTAGTTCGTCAGCTAACGATAACTTATGAAATTTATTCTAAATTGTTTTTATCAATTAATTATTCAACAATAATTGCAAATTGAAAATAACGCGTAATCATCGTTCGCTTATGTTTGCCAAATTCACTTCCGGTGGGTTCGCCATGACGATTTCTATGAAGAGTGACCTGGCCCCGGGCTACAGTAGTCGGCATAGAAATTACCTAACGATCTTTTAGTAGATTCGATGTCATCTGCAGACCGATTTGAATGATTTTTGATCCATTATAATTATACACGATTTAAAAAAAAACTGCACCGATACACGCACTATTTAAATGTATAATAATAACAATTTCCTCGAGTCTTCAGCAAGAATGAATTTCTCTAACGATTTCATCGATCGTATACCAGTTCCAGATGAAATCGAGAGTGAACGTCCAGCATCCTGACTGGTCGATGATGAAAGTGCCGAAGGTCCAGTAGCGAAGATGAGCCATCTTGGACATGACCGTCCAGAGTTCATGGATCTTAGGCGGAAGTTTGACCTTACCTTTTATTCGCTATTTTTTTATTCATCTTCGTTCCTCTTTTCCTCTCATTTCATCTAGTGGCTCCCGGGTATTTGACCTCCTTGATTTACCAACGTACCTCATCCTCGAGGTCGCAGCCACCTGTTCAAAAAATCTCAAAATCGAAGAACACGCAATCGATAAAGGACATTTTTTAAATCTGTGAGGATAATTATTTAATGAAAAATAACCAACAATAATATAATAATAACCACAACAATCGTTATTAAAATATAAAATATTAATTTAAATATATTAACAATTTTGTATAACAATGAAAATCGCATTAAGAAAGGCTAAGAGATCCGTTTGTCACGTTGAAGTTTACAATACGGTTATGATAAAGTGAGGACGTTAGCGCAATGGCTTCTGGGCTCGATTAGTAACGATTATGCGTAATTAGTCCCGGCGAAGAAGCTAATTACATTGAGCTCGGTAGAATCACGAGAATAGCGAATACAGTCGAGGTAACGTCCTTGCAAGGATGCAAAAGAAGAACGTTGCATTCTGAGACTGCATAATTCCGTATTATTTATTAGCATACATATATATATATACATATATACACAATTTAAAAATAACACAAGATCATAGACACCTGTGCGAAGTCATTAAGTCACATACTGACCTAATATAGATTAACACGACAATCGTGCCAACAAATTCCCTCCACATGTGCCCATCAATAAAATGACCGAAGGATAATGTCGCTCGATTTGGTAATTGATTATAAAATAAAAAATAATTCTTTAATATGACATCACGACAGCCATTAGATCGAATATGCCCTTCGCAGGATAATCATTGAAGATGTAATACATGGCGAACACCTGTTCATCCATATGAGGCCCCGTACCATCCGACCAGGTGAATAATAAAAAGGCAATATCGTGCCGACGCCATAGTAGTCGATACGTAATACGGACATGGAATTGCCGTGAGATTGCATACGTGTGTGTATAGTACAGGTCATAGGTCACGGCGAGTATGCGGTACATAGCGTCATGGGCGATATACTCGATACGACCTTGAGAATTCCTCGACTCAGCAACCATCCAGAAGACAGGATTTTGCCAGAATTATTGATTATTTTTGGCTAATGTTGTCTCTGTCAACGGGTCCATTTGTAAATACGCCACTACATATTGGTTGTGTCCCCAGTCACTAATGGCTACCACTAGCATAATGTATTCCATCGATACCGTAATATATTCGATTTTTCTTTACCCGCTAATCAAATTTCAACCATTGACGATCGATTGACTGTTAAATGTAAATTAAAATGAATTCTGGTAATACCTCGTTATATTGGTATTGATTAAATTTTTGTATTCAGAATCAACAAAAGTCAACACTGCCACGTATCCTGGTACCAGGCTGGAAATGACCGGTTACGGCGCGAATGGATAATCGTTACGGTCACCAGGATCTCAGGACGTCGTGCCCCGGAAGGAGGACCAAGAAAAGATCCTAAGCACGGCAAGCCAGGATACCAGCTGCTGCAACATGGCGTGGGCGACCTGTCCTCCCTTATACGTCTAACCATAGCAGCTAATTCATTGCGTATAAATGTGCCCCCTAACTAACTAGCTGACGCTCCTCGACCTAGCCTCAACTGTGAGTTAGGATAACTTATGTATAGAGCGTGTAGTGTAACGTGGATAAGCACTGTACATTGTATATCGAAGCACTGTAGTTAAAGTCTGTTAACCTATGGATTGTAAAAGAGTCTAAACCCATAGCAGATGAGTTCACACGTGGAATATGAATTATCGATCGCTTCATTATAGGTGACAGGTCATTGTCCAGGTACAGATAGGGATGGGTTCGTGATTTTAGACTCAAGCAATTTTATGTCAGTGGATACGGACGTTTGAGGTCAGCCGGAAGAAGATTATTTGACTTTGTCAGGATTTTGATGATTACTTGACTTTTATGACTTTTTGCTGTATTCTATAGTGTCTAATGACTTTTGGTATACTTTGATTGATTCAGTGGGCAGATTTGTTAATCTTCTTAATGGCGCAATGATCTAATGATATTTAATAGTTTGAAAGGGAAAGTCTCTGTATAGGTCGAAGGTCTGTTGTTTGTTTAGTTTGACTTGGTAATTAGGTGATAATTGATAGAGATGATTAAACGATGGTTGATGAGTCCTGTTGGAGGGATTCACTGATTGTTTGTATCAGGTAATGATTAATTGGTTGTTTCGTCATTGGTTTAATGATCTTCTTGTTTCTATGTAATTTTTTTTTTTTTTTAGAAACGTCATTGGCCAGTTATCAAATTTTTGGGGTTTTTTCCTGTACATGCGAATGTGCAGGAAAAGGTCTGACTTCTTTCCAAGTTTTATTATTGATCGTCCTGGACCACTTTGCAGCGACCTGGAGGATGTCTTCTTAAGGGTGAAGGATTCCTTTGGTATGGATCCAGTATTGGTTATCGTCCACGAGGTGGATCGACGATTATAGATCTCTTGTAGGACCTTCCGCTCCTGGTTTTTCACTGAACAGGATTTCCGATCTGGCCACTGGATCATTGCCATCGAGATTCTCATCCTTCTGCAAGGACTCGGAAAACCGGTTTCTCCACAGACTCTTACATGCATATTATTGTTTCTGACAAAGTTTGGACAGCTTTAAATGCAAATTTTACACGACGTCGTTACAAGGAGTATTGACTCCAAAGTTGAGAGTCTAGATCATCCTGATCCTTCAAAAATTAGCAAACTGGATTCATCGTTCCCAGGCAATTTCTCCATGAACGGAAGGATCATGAATATTTGTAGAATAACGTGAAAAAAAAAATTATAATAGTTTCAAGAACATCAATACGGTACTCCTTATAGAGGAAGTTTGTATCTTTACTGTGCGTCAACAAGGATTAACGTGATTTTCGTCCTTGGTCGTAGCCACATTGAATATCGCCTCATTATTATGCTATCTCCAATTCTGCCTCAGGCTCAGATCCTTATCAAATTTCTTCCATCGTGAATTATAATCCTTCCGTTAAATAAATCACAAATCATCTTGCACGTTGGAAATTCTATAAAGATAAATACGTTTATCAGCAGGATCGATGCGCTCTAGTAAATCCCTGAGTTGATGACCCTATTCATCCTTAAAATGACTGTTTAAATGATACGTCACTATTATTTGCGAATCCTTTAAGATTTCAAAGGTTAAAGACACCGACGTTGCACTCTGAATAGTTTTTTTTTCCATGAAACTTCGGAATTCTCGCTAACAACATTCCTTTTTCATGAGGCGAGAAGACTGTAAGACCGATAAGGGGCAAGCGGAGAGGACGTGGAAGAGGAGAAGGAAGAAGTAAAAGAGACCAAAGAATGAGTAGCAGAAGTAGAAGAGCAAGAAGCGAAAC
>JARPRH010000110.1:101711-115925 GCA_031763665.1 Calameuta haemorrhoidalis | reverse complement strand
AACGGGGGACCGTTATCAAAGCAGAAATTAAGCCTGGGAACCATGGGATTTATTTATTTCCGGCGGGCAACCATGCCGTTCCTTATCACGGAATGATCTGATTTAATTAGGTTCTCTTGGATAAGGGATTTTTAACGGTCCGGCTTCCTCGTAATTCAAACGGAAACTCTTATTAAGAATATTATTTATCTATCCTCGCGGACAATATGAATAACGTTATAAACACTCTGGCCGATAGCAATGGAGATTCGGTTTAATAGTATTACTGTATATCGCATGTGTCTCTGAATGCCGTTCAAAGAATTGTCATTGATAACTCATTTTTATGATCAGCCTTAAGAATCGAACGGTATCATCGGCACAGATGAATTCTAAAAATTCCTTATCAATATTGCAGATATCAAATTTCGATAATCTTGTTTATGCCTTTCGAAACATCTAATCCAATCGAAAGATGAAATTGGTATAAAAATAAAAATGGAGAATAAAATATTTTTCAGAAAATAAATATTTCTAAATGATAATACCGTACCCTTCAAATGTCACGAAGAATTTCTGAATTTATGTCCCAAGACCGTTAAATGCCGCGACAGGCAAACTCCCTCACGGGATTGACAATAAAACCACATGCCCTTTTACGTGCTGTCAGATAGAAAAAAAAAGAACATACCTGCATACAATATAGCGTTACAGTATCATAACTCAAAATACAGTATCTCTGCTAATCATAGATAAAAATAATATTCCCATAGAATAAAACTTGTTTTGATACACCCGTAATATAAATACGTATCCATATAGAAATTCTTAACGAGTGAAGTGTCTGTTGCGTGATTCGACCATGATTTTGCTATCTTGAAATTCAACGCCAATGACGCAACTGATGATCCCCGAATCGTTCGTGAATTCGCGAAAAATAACGTGGTAATGATTTTCGATGATCTCAGCATCCATGGACCGGATAGGCACTGATGATTAATACAGTATGCGGATAACGCGGTAACGTACGGCCGCTCTAACCACAATAATATTATCCCTATGTATACCAGAAAGATATACTCTAGGGATGTTTTTAATTCTCAAATAGTTACTAGGGCCCATCCTACCCCAATATATAGGACAAATATATATATACTATATATAACTCACGTATTACAGGCTATACCACGTTCACCCGTTTCCTCGAGTCCCACAGGTTTTCACGTAAATACAAAGATGGCGACTCTGTAGCAGCTAATCGTAAGAATCGAAGCTAAGCGAAAATACCAGAGTGACTAGGAACTCGTTACGGAATCTAATGTCAATTCTCGCGCGAACATATGATAAACACCAAACGATACAGTCGTGTCTAGTACAATGATAAAAGTAAGAGAGAAAAACCATAAACTAAACAAAAATAACTAGTACGTCGACTCGAGTGCCTGGATCTTCGTCAGGTACGTGAATCGGAGAACGAACCAAAAAAAATAAAAAAAAGAGTTAGAAAAATATATATATATATACAACAGCGAACGTTACAAACAGTACAGTGGCCAGAATATTCCGTATGACTCACGTGAAAAGTTCACATGCAAGTTTCGCTCCAGCGACTCCGCTCATATCATATCGTCAGGTCCTGTTTTCCGCAGGAGCGAAAAAAAGAGAGTCACCCTGAACACAGTATGACTCGCGTTCACGAATCATTGGATTGCGTCATTTGCCAAAAGCTGCGTGACACGTGGGGTCAGCAGGAAATATCCTTCCGCGATTCCTTCCTCGTCGGTACGGAGGAGGCCTTTTTTATCGACACCTCAAGATCAACCACTGACAAGTACACGAATACTGCGAACACTAGTTGCCATCTTCATTCATCCTCGGTTCATCAAAGGTACCTAATACATACATATATAATTTGACCTAAGGTCAAAAGCAGTACATAACCTCTTTACAGGTAAAAAAGCAATTCCCATTCGTTAAAGCTGAGACAGTCCGGACACTTGGGTAAACCTGGCAATTCCACAGCAAGTACGAAAGACGGCTGCTTCCGTAGGTACGCGTCCAGGGACCTCGATCATTCGTGCATTAAGGTCAGCGACTCGAGTGACTGCCAGGTACTTTGGCTTTTCTAAGATTTCTCTCTGGCTGATATATTTCTACGAAAAAATGTCCATAACGTCGATCGGGCAAAGCGGGTCCTCGTAATTGCTATAATAAAATTTATTATATCATCGTGACACGATAGAAAATTCACATAGTGTCTGATACGTAAAGCTGCCTGAAAATAGCCGAACGTGCGGAATATAGTCAAATGAGACGTAATAAGCTATAGTAAAGTCAATCACGTATACATATATACAAGATCAATTAAAATCAGCCATAATCGATCGGAGCCAATAAAAATTCTCGTTCGAACGAATTATTACGTAAAGTCGTTACCCACGATTCTCGCCCATAACGAAAGGGTCAAGTGCATCACTTAAAATGGCAGCCATGCAATTTTGGCAATTTTCCTATCTGCCCAACACTTTTTTTCTTCTTTTTAAACCTCCCAGAGCCGAGGCCCATATACGATGCTGGCTCGGTTATCGTTAGTACGGTGCAACGAGTGCATTTCAAATTATCCCGCACGTTCATTGCACACGTGTATATATCGTAACACACGCTGCACGACCTCGACATTGAGGGATTCTCAAAAACGATATGGGAAACCCGTTGATGCACCGCAATTATTTGCCACGGGTAACCACAGCCGCGTTATTATTATTTTTTTTTTCTTTCTTCAGACGATCCGTAAACGCTACGGCGAGGAGCATCGAATCCGGCGAGAAGACATGGATGACGCAGAAGAAGTTTTCTGGGGTTGGTAGAAGCTGTGGCGGCTACGGCATGGAAGAAAAATTACAAAGACACGAAGCAACAATGAGAAACTTACGAGTTCCGGATGGGCCCGAAAATTTTTTTGTTCCTTTTAACACGTTATTCTCGAACATCAACTTCGACTCAGACTCTTCGGGTGTTTGTCGTGTAGGTCGTTGAAGATCCCTGCTGGCCGCAAAATCCCATCCGCGTGGTACAGCATGGTTATTAGCGAGTTAAACGCAGTTATTACTTTAAGTTTCTGCTTTACATTGTTGAGACGGATAGAAACGTCTGTGTATTTGTACGTGTAAGGGACCCAACGGTAACCCAAGTTTTGGGACCAGGGACCCAAGTGCAAAGTTTTACTTGGTACCCGAGGCCCATTCCGTATTATCATTAGCAAAGATTCTACCTGTGGTCTCAAATTGGTTTCAATGTAGTTACTGGGTAGGTTGAGGTCAGACGCCTCCGGCAAGGCCCATGGAACACCTTGAGGAATTCCAATAGACCATCTTCGATGGCCGTTCTAAGTCTTGTTTGTACACCTGTGAAGATTTTGCAAGAGGTCATTCTTGCTGGTGACCTCGGACGAAGGGTCATCGGGATTATTTTTTTTTATCTGGTATTAATCTGGATCCGTGCTATGATAATCGATGGGGATGCTCGATCTGATTATAGGAATTTAATATAGGAGTTTGAGAGATAGATAAAAAGTTTTTTTCTTATTTATTCAATCTCTAACTGTTACCGGTGGATATTATGATTGTTGGTGGCTTGAATTTTGCTATGGTAGGAACACGATAATTGTACGGGTAAGTTATGGGTAACGGAAATGATGATGCTGAAAAGATCGGAGTTAGTTTTTGTGGTTATGCGTGTACGCTACGCGTGTAACTTGTGTGTGTTACATGTGGTTGTTGGTTTTTGGCGTAGATGAGTGTACGGATAAGGAAGACGTTGACCTGTGGCAAAGTTTCCGAAACGGTTGTTTTCTTAATTAATGCTTAATGAGGCATTGTGTTGGTGATAATAATGAAATTTATATCAGGAGATAAGAGCTTAGAATTTACGGAAGGAGCATGTATTTAACTTTACCGGCCGAGGCTTTAAAGGTAGTAGGTGTGTGTGCGTGTACCTTCTTTTTCTTCATTGGGGACGGTTGGATGATCCGAAATGAATTTGGGTAAAAAGTAGTGGAAAAAAAAGGGCAGGCTAATTTTTCTTAACTGCCTTACTGTTTTATATAAACCTGTTAAGATTACGTTAATTAGTAGCCATCGACGATCGACGAGACGGATTTTGTCGGGGGTCTTGTTTTTCTTCTCGGTCGGTAAAAAAGGGCCAGTCTGTAATATCGACAGCACTGATTACCCATACGCTCGAATTATGAAAAAAAGAATTTGAAAATTCACAAAAAATGGGAGACAACGAAGTTTCGTACTTATAATTAGTGTACATTGATGTACGTTATTGATTATCGATGGGTGTGACGCGAGATTGACGACCGGCGACTAGACTATATGGAATAAAAACTAATTGAATTTTGACGAACAGCCTCCGATACGTCTGTGGACTAAAGAGTAAAGAGGTGTAGGTAGGGGGAAATTGAAACTGGACTGAATATAAAAAAGTATATAAAAATAGCATCCGGCGTCGACAGATACGCGTTACAATAAGCTGAGTAAATATACAAAAAAATTAAAGCGGCAAAAAAGCGCGGGAAGTTTAAAGAGTCAAACTTTTTTTTATTCCTACTTTCCTCATTTATTTAACCCTACTTTACACGCAGCTCATGGATATTCGCATAATTGATTCGGACGCATCGCCGTAGGATTATGAATGAAAATGAGAAAAAAAAATACTAGAACGAAGGAATCCATTAAATTGCGAAAGAGCGACAAACACCATGATAATTTCCATTAAAGAAATAGCCTTCTATTAAAAAAAAAAAAAAACATTAGGTTTATTCTCGAGAGCCATTCGCATCAGGGGGGGAGAGGGGTAGGTGCACGGGATAAAAAAATTAATTATTAGCACGATGAAGGAAAAAAAAATATTTGAAAAAATAAAGAAGAGAATAAATTATTGAATAAAGATTCCTTGAAATTCCAAATGAAAATTGCAAACAGAGAATCGCAATCGATTGCGCAGTACGTATTAATCAAGGTGACACTAATTAGCACCAATCGCATCGTGTACAAATGTATATTTTGTATACGTCATTAATAAATTTCAATTCAACATCCACCTGTAGTTATCAGGTAGTAAGTTTCCGTGAATGTATGAATTTTCCAAAAAATTTTCAATTCTCAACTAAACGTAAACGGTGACTTCGATGCCATCAATGAATTTACATACTACGCCCAGAGTCTTGGGAATAATAAGATCCGCGTTCTACGTAACAGCAATAGTACGTATCGTTATGATCCAATGAGAAGATCGAAGAAAGGATAATACGTCAATACATATATATATATATTTTTCCTTTTATATCATTCCAAATCCGGTATTCGCAAAGTGCGCCGATTGCTAATATAACACGGCGCCAATACTATGAGTCAATGGTATTACGAGATTGTCTGTATTAAAAATTCTTTTTCTCTTCGTCCGTCACAACTCATCCTTTTTTTCTTCGCGTATTTTTTATCCGGCCAATCGCGTCTTTTCCAATTCCTAAGACCTCTTTACGTAACAATATATACATATATATATATATGATGGATGTAACTCGAGTGCTGCATGATTCACGATTCGATAGGGGGGAGGCGGGAGGGGGGGTATTATAAAAATTACGGGAATTTCCCGTGTGACATTAAAGGAATTCATTATATTTCGATGGTTCAAATTTTGTCGATGGCATGTTGTGCGAAGGTGAACGGCCACGATCGGCCGATACGGTTTTTAGACGAGGAATGGAAGTAAGAAAGAAAAAGGAAAAAAAATAATAAAAAAGATGGTCACTCTTTCCCACGCACGTTCTGTACGTACAAGTATCTATATGTATATACGTAGGTTCGCGTGCGCGTGCTCGATCGCTCTTTGCCAATCCGTTCGATTGACAGCGGTTGGCAGTACTGAAGTCTCAATGGCGGCGGCAGACCGATGATCTTACGGCTCTTTACGGTAATCGAAGGGTTTGTTAACCCCTGTCGTTAAATAATTTAAACTGCCGTGAAAAGCGATGACAATGACGCCGATAAACGGAACGAATTCGCGAGTCCCGCTCTGTCTTTCTTAAGTGGGGCCTCCCACGTCTTGGGTCCCAGACGCTTTATATTAAGGCCCCGTGCATGGACGTGCGTGTAGCAGCTGTGTTTAAATCCGGCGCGGTTGCCAGGATACACCAGACACTTGCGGTTCATTGTACCGGATTTTTGTGTGAACAATAAAAATTTCAAGAGATACGGTGGATTGATGAAATTCTCATACATTTTGGGCCTTAGGACCGAGCACGTTGATTCGTTATTTTAATACGGTTGTTATTTTTTTTTTCCTAGGTACGATGGACACCAATTTCAAAATTGCCGCGCGATATCGCGATACCATAGTTAAAATTAATACATAAGGCCCATAATGTTGTCGACGTATAATACACAGAGATAGGATTCCTTGATCTTGTAAAAGGCATCGATAAGGCCCCACTTTCAATTTCACGTATCCCGTCGAAATCCGAGGGGCTCTCGTTAGTTTTTTTTTATTTGCTCAGTCATTTTTTCCACTCTTCTTCCAAAAGTGCCGTGGGGCCTTTGCATGAGGCAATTAAAAAATTCCTACGTAATCGTCCAAAAATATGGGGTGGTCCGTGAACGAGAGTGGAATTCCCTATACGTAGCATGTGGCACGTACCCCCATATTATAAAGGAGAATCGTGCGAGTATGATGTATGGTGCAATTGGTTTCTCGGCGGTTTCACCAAGACTGGTTCCACTTCCACCACCACCACCGCCACCGCCACCACCACCACCACCACCACCACCATAACCATAACCAGCATAACCACCACAACCGCCATCAACACTATCAGGATCAGCATAATCGGGAATACAAGAGCCATGCTGCGGACCCGCGATCCCAACCAAATAATTGATGCATGTTAAGGCCCCGCGAGTTCGACGTAATGATGGGGGTCCCTACGTTACTACATAGTCGCAACCAGGATCCTCCGAAGCCAAGATCTCCTCTCGAAATTGGATCCTGTGAAAAATGAATGGTTATGGCAGCCCGAGATTGCAGCTGGTAACTTGGTGTATACACATTTTGTAACAGGACCCGGCGAATGTGGCCAGGATCTAAAATAAGGCCCATAAGGTAAAAAGAAAGGTTCGTAAGGGGTCGTTAAAAAATTCCCTTAATTGAGGGAATAAAGGGAAACACGCATGAGCAATACTTACTGTCTGCATTCACTTTGCTCTCGACAGATTATCCAAGGTGCTGTACTACAGAATTTGTTCTTGTAATGGTCGACCAGGAGCACAAGTTCAAGATCATGATCGGAATATGATCAAGAAACAGGAGGCGCCACCTCACGGAAATATTCACTAAGTATATACATATATACACACACACATTTGTGCATCAAAGTACATATGTATAGGTACGCCCTGCAAAGTAATGAAAATCTGTATAGCAGAGTAAAACTATGTTCTGTTTTAAACATATATATGTATACATACACACACAAAATTCATCTGCCATATAGGCATTGTAGAAAAGCAGATCAATGGCGCGATTGTAAAATGGATTGAAACGATTCCGTAATGCTCATGGAATTTGGTAGAAGAACGAGAGCAAAACGGAATCCCATAAATTCCATAAGCCGAACCCAAAAATACCTCAATTCTCTGGTAAGGTTCCTATACGTTCTCTATTGGATAACCAATGCCCATTAGCATTCTCAGGTACGGAACAACGTTAAGCATTTAAATAATCCAAAGAAGGCGTAACGAAGATTGCTGATCCAAGTGTCGAATTTGAAAAGGATTGAATTCTTTGAAAACAAAAAAGTTCATTTACTAGTACGGAATCGTAGGTTAAAATCAGTTAGGTCAAAAGGGCAATCGACGAGTCGTGTGGAATGAAAAAAATTTTTTTCCCGTTTTATACGTTATTTTAGTTTTCATTTCTGATCGAGTCTGATCCGTGGGATGCGAGTGAAAATAGACAGAAATACGATAGGCGTCTTCTATACGGGTTATTGGTTTATAATAGCTAAATGATACGTCATTATCTTATGTGGTACATGGGAATAAGTGGCTGGTCGGTATTACAATAACGGCAGGTCATATTTGCATGATGGACGGGTCGCCGCGATAATCAGCTCCGTCGCGCACGACGTATCTTATCCTACGTATACATTTAGAACAGCCTTTACAGTCTATTATGAAATCCATAAACCCAAGAGTTACCAGCTTCCAGGTCGTTAGAAGATATTTAATAAAATATCTGTAAAGATCTAACTGTATATACATATATATATATATATGTATTAAAAAAATGTCAAAATACATTTCCCTACTTGAAATTTTGAGTATAAAAAATTTTTTTACAAATCCTCTTTTTCCATGTCTGTCTTACCCAGAATTTCCCTACTCTCTGTGCGCATCTCCGGGAGACTCTCGAAGGATCATCAGCCATGAAATAAAAAGATAACAAGAGAAGGAGAACGTGGAGGACATTCTCAGAGCAGCGGCAGAGGCTCACGGGCAAACGGCGGTACCGTTAAGCTCGTGTTTGCGCAGGGACTAAACATCTAATAACATTAATAACAACAGGGCCTCAGCTGGGTGGTCCCATCCGAAGATACGGATCGGCCGTTTCGCGATGCGGGAGACAACGGTGTACAATGATGTCATGGGTCTCATTACGTATACTTTAAGTCGCGTTCAAATACGTGCTCGAGATTTTGGTCGGCTCTGTAAAGCAGAGTACATATATATACATCAAGGCCCAAAAGAAGTTGATAAGACCCGTTTGATCTCAAGATGAATATTCTAATACAACGTCCCGTACTGTCTCAGCTGAATCAGACCCAATTTCCCGTCCCAAGTCCCAGACAGGAAGGGCTCTGCAACGATCCAAAGCAGTGCACTGCGAGCAGTCGTGGGGGTCCGTGAAGGCCCACGGGGCCCCACTGCCAGTTGTCATGCAGCTCCCGTGGGTCCGTGCCTTCACGCGTGACTGCTTCGTGCCTCCCCTCTCTACGCATCCACCCCTCCCTCTCCTGCGTAGCCACGTAAATGTGCGTAGCACGCACGACCCGTGAGAACCGCGCTCGTGCGTTTCGAACTTACTTGGCGCCACGAGCTCCGACTACATTGTGCACATATGTACGCATATGTGAAACCGTTGGAGTACGCGAAATTTTGCACATCGAATAAGTGTTGGGGGATTTATAGACCCGCCACATATCCGTAGGAGACGTAGAGGCACGTAGGTGGATATGCTGATTGGAGTATGCCACGAGGAGGTTCCGATGACGTAGACGATTTGATGATTCCATCACGTATGCTCGGTTCGAACCACCTGCTTGATATAAATAGACAGTTTGGTATTCTATCGTGGGACGCTATAGGATACATTGTTTTATACGTACGTTGTTGCGTCTGTCATATTTGAAAAGGGACAGTGAATTGCACGTGTGTTTTGCGATATGACGACTGGTCGTACAAACGTGTCTGAATTTTGATGAAGCTTCATTATAAGGAAACGTTAAAGGCCGTGTTTTAGTAAGATGAGCACTGCTGTAATGATTTGTATGTGTAATGTGTATGACTGATTAATACATGGCTGGAAACATCGAGCAATTACTATCATTAGATGGGAATGTACATTGATTTAAAAAAAAAGGCATTTGTAAAATCAATAACCACCGTTATTAATTGCTTAACGCACGCTCGAGAAGAGTCACAGTATAATTGTGGAATAACGATTACTAAGCATCTAAACGGGAATCATTAGACAATAATGAAATGACTCAATACCGTCTTGCCGGATCGTTAACTGACAATCGGTACCGGATATAGGAATAATAGAGAGGGTTAAGCCAATTCTCAATGCAGCCTCGAGCAGCCTGGTGATCTCGTTGAAAAATAAAAATTTTCATAAGAAGAAATGATTATGGGTTTTAGTCATCTGTCGCGACCAATAAGACAATAATGAACTTACCCATTTGCCAGTCATCATCGTGCCGTGTGACAAGTGCGTTATTAAGATCAGTAGGTTAGTAGCGTAATGCAGTGGCAACGACAGGGACACGAGAACGCGAAGCTGAGTAATCCTGGCGTGAAGTGGAGTCACTTGTTACCTGAGGACAAGTTTGACAAGAGTTTACGTCATCGTCGTGGACCTTATACATTCGGATTTAAAATGACGTGTACAAAGCCGAGAGTCGTTCGCTTACTTGGCTTCGCGTTATGATTAAAGACAGTGAAGACTTAATGACTGTTTGGCATTTGATTTTACACAGCGATGGTGCCAACTGATTGAAACTGAAGTTTCGTGACGTCCTGAAAGGCTTGTGACTCATGGCTGTACGCGGCTGTTATACGCTGTATACATTCTGTAGCCTACCGAAGTGAGGTTATGTTATGTAAGCACGAGGTTAAGCGGCGTATAGCCCAGACCTACTGCTATGTACGACAGTACGTAAGTAACTGCATTTAATACGTACTCTTGCGATTGTCGCACTCCACCACGGGAGTCCCTTGAGCTTTGCGATCGTAGGCTTGATTCACTGGGGCATTGTCTCCGGACGATGCGCATACAATGGCTCAAAGCGATCCGAATCTAATCTATGACTTATGGTCGGAGTTGCCCTCTTGAATGAACAATGTGCCGGCGTCAAGTTTTTAAAATTTGCTCAGCTTCTTTTTTCGTTTAACGAATCAGCTGTTTTATTGCCTCCGCCGATATTCACTTGGTTGAGATGCACTGGGAATGGGTTACAGTATTGGGTTTTTGTTAGGTTACTTTGTATTGTCTGTGTTTTCCTTTAGTTACTACTACTGCTGAGAAATATCCGTGTTAAATGTAAAAACTATTGTGTTTACGTGCTGGTAAATTACATGGAGAACTTCCTCGTAGACTCACCTGGACGTACGGCTTCGAGCTTCAGGCGGCTTTACATGCTGGCGACGCCATTGAATCCCGTCTATGCGGAGAAGATGACTTCCTACACGGATAAGGATCAGCGACCGGGCCGTCCTCTTAAAACGACGAGGTCGCCGCCACCGCTTCAATAGCGGCCATTATGCGATTCCTTGAATTCAGCCGGAAATTTATCGAAGTCCTGCGTCCATCGTGGTTGAATTATTTTATAACGGCATTCAAGTGCCGGGGATGCCGTGTCGAAGTCTTGTCGATTTACGAAAAAAAATTTATTTTCCATTAGGCTAGCACGAACGTATCCACCACTCCGAGTATAGTACAGTTAATAAGTATATAAATTACAGACAGACAGAATTTAGGAAATACGAGTGTCTGTCATCCAACGCTGTCATAAAGCACGCGGCCATCTTGACTAATTGGTTTCAAAATAATCCACCGTTGCTAGTGGCGCCACTATCTTAACGCTAGAATACGAAGTTCCTCGGCTCGCGACACCAAGGAATTATAAAAGAGAAAGGAAGAGTGTGCAATGAAAGAGAAAATAAAGTTTTTAGAAAAGAAAGAAAAAAGAAGGAAATACGCAAAGAACTGCGAAATATAATAGGTATGAGTTACGGCTACAGCTGTGTGGTCCTGGTTTGACCCTCGGTCACAGGAGGTAGTTAGCTTTGGCTTACAGACGAGAACTACACAAGGTACGTACACAGGGTACACACGTCTTTTATGTTAGGAGGTGGTACCAACCTTTTGTGGGCCTCATTCCCTCTCCGTGGGTCCGACTGTGTTTGCCAGACGGTCCCATGTTAACACGAGTTAGTCTTAGATTTATTACTACAAAAACATTCGCAATCATATTTTCAGTTGAACCGACTGTGTGCTCTCCTGTCTTCTTTTCTCTCGCTCAAAATATCCTGTACCGCTCAGCAGTGGAGACTCAAAATTTTAAATATCTTATAATTTTACCCGCGAAATTCAAATGTCTCATTCTCACAACTAGCCTCCTCCTTCCTCGATCTGTCTTCTCCTTAACATAATTCCTTTTCCTTTGCTCAATAACAACGTCACTTTTTATATCTCATACGTCATTATAATTCTTACCAAAATATACGTATGTAAAAAAAATTAAATTTGTTACACATATAATAAAAGTAACTGCGTACCTGACTGCCTCCTGATTCGAAGTAGCCAGCATTCACTCCGCAAGGGAAACACGTGGCCAGGAGACGTTGAAAACAATAAATGCAATAAAAACAAAAAAAGTTCTCAGACTTTGCATGCGTTTCATAAGCCGCACATACAACCCGTTCGTACAAACTTTAGCAAGTATTCACAGAGTTTACCCTTATACTATATACATATATATATATTATTTCAAGCATATATGCATACTGACTGGTCAAACTGAAACCACGCGTCTCGGTAACCCGACTCGAATACATTGTATAAGAGTTCGGAAAGGCGCGTGGGATCTGGACAATGGAAGAAACGACTAAAACAGGGAAAAAAGGCCATGATCGTATTCCTTGAAAAGGGTGAACTCTCCCTCTCTCATCTCTCTCTTTTGGTACATACAGCACGTATATATATACACCCCGTATACTCACTTAAAAGCATTTCAAGTACTTGGTACAATCATACGTAATACCTACGCCCTCGAGGTTGGCGCCTTGCGCTTCTACTACCAACCACCTAGTGGGTATATAGGATCCTGGCCGAAAGCCAAACCCGCAGAGCGTACAACAACCTTTTGAACTTGAACTTTTGTCCTCAGGGGTGCCAAACTACATCCCGTTAAATAATAAAACCGACTACGCCAATGCGTATCCACGTATCTCCTTCCCAACTAGATTCTAGTGAAAAATCTAGGGAATTTTTTTCTCTCCCTCACACTGTTATTCCTAAACGTAATTCTCGTCACCTTCTGCCACGGTATAATCTCCTCTGAAGATACCCTTGGCGAATTATACAAGGGACACCCGTTATAGCGATCAGATAATCCTCAAGTTTATGCTATCTCGCGTGGCTACCGCATAACTCCTACGAGAGTTATCATGAATGTCCGACTCGGGACAGACATACCACCGCGCGTACGTTCTTACGTATTACACGTATAAATACGTAGTGCACTATGTATCTAAGGATAGCGTAGTTAAAGGTACCTACAGAGAGAAAGAGAGAGAGAGAAAGACATAGAGGGGTACACGCCTCCATATGCATGTTATGTATTTACAGTATGTATTTGTATATATGTATATCCATATATATAAATCGATATATACTCTAGCATAGATACTACGATGGTTGAGCTTACGAATGCTTCAACCTTTGCGTTATAACCGTCGGCCATTCGCGTACCAACCTTCTACGACCTATGTGTAGCCAACGCAAAGGCCTAACGTATCACGCCGGTGTACTCCTTGTCTTTCTTTAGCGTGGTAGGTACCTAAATAGGTTAGGTAGGTAAGATTCATACGTGGTAGCTTGTTTAGGATTTCGATTGTCTGCTTAGGAATTAGATAATTCTCTTTATTGATAATGGCGGCAAGTTCAAGGTTACCGTGTTGATCAAAATAATGTTGGTTATCCATATGCACGGCCGTATTGGATTTTATGGGGTATAGATAGGGTTTCGTTGTATTGGGCTTATACATATGAGATCCAAGAGTTAGTGTAGATAGAGTATATATATTCGTACGTTTTAATGGGTATCCACCACTGGCTCTGTGCGATTCGACAGAAGTGAAATTAGATTCTAAATCATGGCTCAACTGGATTATCTTATGGGTCCGGTTGTCATGCAACCACGTGTGCTCATGTGGCATGTAGTACATACGTCAATAGGCCAAAGTTGTCGAGTGACAAGAAGTGCGTTCTCAAGGCGGGCGTAGCGGCTGTGTTCAGGCGCTGTAACGGTTTATTGGACAGTTTTGTAAAAAGTTCCTGGCTTCGCGAATACGTCGAGGAGGGTATTGAAGAGCGAGGGAGATAGAATGAATAAGAGGGATATAGGGGATTCCCCTTCTTCATCAACAGCCCCATCCACGTCGCTATATACATACATATTACAGATTCGGTGTATGTGAATAGGCATTCACAATGTACCACAGTCACAACGATGCTGCCGACGACTACAATCCTCAATGTAACGGGGTCGCCTGTGTCAACGGGTCTGCCATGCGGTAGCCGCTTCAGGATGCTTTATGGGCCTAAATATCGTGAACTGGGTAAAGTGGCCACAGACACACGCCGAGCACGTAGGAATGCAGCGAT
>JARPRH010000110.1:73697-84551 GCA_031763665.1 Calameuta haemorrhoidalis | reverse complement strand
TAAAAGATAATTGCCCTTTGCCGTAATTATACTTCTTGTCTGAATCTTGTCGGAGATAGATTTTTGGTTTTGAGCATTGAGTAAATTCCAGAAATGAGTATCGGCGTGAAAATGACGGTAAAATAAATTTAAAGGTGACTGTACAGTGCACACTATATCATAGGTACAGTCTGTGCACTAAGTTGATCCAGATATTGGTGCAGATATCGAAAAAAAAATTTAATAATAAACTAATCTCCAAATGATTACGTCATTCCAAATAAGCAATAGGAAGTGACGCGAAACCGGAAGTGACAAAAAATTAGTTTGCCAGTATTTTCACGTCGGTTAAGGATTTTCAAACACGACCTTCTCTTCGCGCCAAACTAACGTACTAATCGAATGACAAACAGTGTATCTATGTCTGCCGTAGTCTATGGGCTTTGGCTCTTGGTCCATGGTAGTAATGAGGATACGTGAGAGATACTCTTTATTTTACGTATTATTTCTAATTAGCGAGAAGGGGGCATTGACCTCGTACGATAATGGTCAAACAGGTAGAAAGTCTTAGCACGCGCCAAATTGCATAATTATGTTAAACAGAACAGTATGGTAATAATAATGCGAAGGATAGAATTTTTTTGAAATTTGACAGATTTGAAAAATCGAGGTGGAAGTTAAATTTGGAGGTAATTTTTATTTACTCCAAAAACTAATGACCGGTTAATTACGTTTTTGGTACGAGATACGAAGACTAAAAGGTGGATGCTGATTATCGGCGGCCTTGAGATGAGGTAATGTTTGTCAAATTCATTTTTTTTTTCTTTCAGTTCAAGGTTCATTCAAGCTATTGCAAATATTTTTTCTGGTCAATCTTTGTCCGAATTCTAAACAGCAGTGATAACGTCGAATTGCGTAAGGTTTGTTAAAAAAAAATTTTTTCTTTTCATTTATATATTTCTTATCCCTCTCATTCCTTTCCTTCGCAATTTTTCAGCCGGTTGCCAAATATATAAGGTTTTTTGTTCTGGACCTATTCCATGCATTGGATTTTTGCCATGTCTCTTTTTCATATATACTGTAACTAATAGAAAGCTTTTCGTTCGAGACGGTTTTTCGTACCGTAGATAAGCTATGCGAATGGCTGGAATTCCCTAGGGATTTAAAAATCTCAGGAAATTCGCCAACGGAAGAAAATACGAGACATTTGCAAAAAATCTTACCGAGTCGTAAGGGTATTAACCTTTGGTAGTAATTGGCCCTTAGGCCGTCGCGACGTCGACGTCTTACCCTTTCCCCCTCAATATGATTTTCGCAAATTTCAAGAGATACAATTTTCCCTTAAACTCGCAAGAAATCAAATCAACATTATCAAATGCAAAATTGTGCAAATATCCAATAACCAAAAAAAATTCTACATATACAAATAATGCAAAAAATATAAATTAATTTCACCAACCTACACTTCGATTAACCTCTATTTGCCAACAGACGAGCGAGTAAAGTTCATAATGAAGTTTAGTTCCTTAATTAATTAAGAGCCAGGACCCCAACGAAATTTCACTGGATTCAATTAGGATGCTGTCGGTTGGCGTCTAATGGACCACACCCTAAATACAATCCGTGCAAAAATTTAAGCATCCCCTAAAACTCCTAAAAACGTCACGGTGCCAATTACCAAACCACATAAACAATCGAAAAAAATTTCAAAATCTTATAAGTAAAAAATAAATATTAAAATGGCGATGATCACTTGCCAAAGGCTTCCCTATAAATCCATCCTATCCCGCGTTTCATTAGCATTATCTAGAGAATTGCAACGAGTCATTAACAATCATCGATGATTCGCGCTAAAAGGTCATCCGTGCAAAAGTGAATGACATCACTGCAACGCTCGACAGAAATAAACAGACAATTCCCGGATCAAGTATAGATTAACTGTCGCGCGTGCATAGATGCATATATGCAACGGACTGCAAGAATTCCAATATCCTGTAACAAGTCAAACAGAGTGACGATCTATCGAAAGATCAATGAAAAAAAAAAAAAAAAGAATTCTAAAATCAAAAAAAATTATTACATTATCCCCTAATAACGTATATCAACGGGAAATGAAAATTGCGCAAACTATTACTATCAGCCAGGATTACATGAAGCGCGATACAACAGGGTACAGTATAGCCGTGCTTGTAAATATGCATGAAACGACAACGAGGAATAAAGGCGGCCTTGCGTACCCGTTTACAAAGCGTACGACCGGTGTTATTTATAAACCTGAAATTGGTCACGGTTAGCGTTACGTTTCCACACACGAAATACGTGGCTCCTCTTCTATTTGTTTATCCCGTCGAATTATTTGTTGACGAACGATATACAGCAGGCAGATACCGATCTCCTATTTTTTTTTCCCTTATCAATACTTTTTGCATATCATTCATATATAGGAAAAAAATTCCATCTCAGCCTTGAACGTATGATCCACATTCATTGATACCGTTATGCCGTAGGAGTGTGACGAAAGGTGTATGAAAAAAAGAATTGAAATTTTTTTTCTATTTACCCAACAATTTCACAGATGGCGCCAGTAATAAGCATGGACAATACCCGAGTCCATTCTGACTGGTGTCTTGGGCGAATAGAGCCAGTCTATGCGTTAGAATTGTAGTCTATGGATAAGGCGAAGCTGCGAGCGTTAACTATGAGTTTAATAAAATAAGCAGGGGAGCAGCGTACGTCATTAAGCCGGTTTACAATTGTCAGGCAGGTTGCGCGATGAGCTTTAACCCTGTCCTGGTTAAATAATTCAGCGCAAAGGTACGTGCGAAATTTTCAGATCCGTTGCTTCGCCTTTCTCGGCTGTTATTCTTGTTCTGTTTTTCCTCTCTGTCTGTCTCTTTGTCTTTGGCTGTCAGTCTCCTTCCTCTGCCTTATCACTGCCTCTAATTGAAGTCTGATTAAGTAAGGCGGATTAAGTAAGCCGAAAGTTGACCGCGCACGAGACACAGTGACATAATTTCACGATTTCGGTAATTCGTTTCCGGTTCTTTTTCACTTCCGAGACTCAAATTCCTATACGTATATATATTTGTGCATATATATATATATATATCCGATCCGGTTCTTATAAACGAGTTTTGCATCTAGGTGGCCCCAAATTGAAAATCTGGATCTCAGCAGGGAAATTTCTTACGGAAAGAACGTCTACTTTGAGTGTGGGAGAAGATCGAGAATATGAAGTAGCAGCCATTTTCTATTTCACTTCTGGATCCTCGGTAGGTCTGATCGAGAAGATTTGTATAGTAAGTGTCAAAAATATCCTGGAGTGGATATAAGGTCATCTTTGACACTGACTGTACGTTTCACAGCTCGTTATCGGAAATACAGGAGAGTTCGGTAAGAGGGTGAAGAAGGAGTAAGGGGAAGTAAGGAGAAAGAGGGGAAAGGTTCGTTGAAAATTTCAGGCATGAACTAAAATTGTATAAGAAGTGGCACACTCGCGTAAGAAACAGGACTCTATCTAATCGTGGTGTAACGTAAAGAAGAGGTATCAGACATTTACGATATATTATATATATATATATACACACACACACACACACGATTTAATAGAGTCACCATCCCAAGGGAACCACTTGATCCGGAATTTATAACTTTAGAGGGTCACCAAAATCTTGGATACCATATCCATAGGGACAGTGGAGAGCAACGTCACCCGTTATATAGCGGTGTGAAAAGGGGGGTGTGAATTTATTACAAGAATTGATAAAGGGGGTGACAAGAAATATGAAAAAAAAGTAAAAATAAAAAAACGAACGGCGAAAGTCGGAAAAAATAAAGATGGAGTCGAACGTTGACGTAGGACAATGGGTTCTTGGCGACTACTTGGGAACTACCCCCTGGGGTTTCCAAGGAGCGATCAGTCACACGAATCTTTCCAAGAAAGCCGCAGGATCGCAGCTGGGTCTGTCGCTGTGGATGCATAAAATTTTGTTGCACAGCCGATACCTAGTATTTTGAAAAAAAATGTTTCCTTATTTCGGCTCCCCCCCTTCACTATCTTCGTCTCTTTATTTTCCCCTTTCTCAAAGAATTTTCTTTGGCGCTTCTCGATTTATTCAATTTTGTTATTTACTCCTTTAGGGTTCATTGCCTTTCTCCTCGTGTCGATTTAACCCTTTTTTTTTAAGGGTCCCAAGGACCTGGGCCATTCTCCAAACTGTATGGATATATAATACGGCATGGCGTGGGTGATAAATATGGCAGAAGAAAAAGGAGGAGAGAAGCTGCAATAAATAAATATGGCCGTGTCGGGGTTGGAGGGTAGAGAGAATTTCGCGTACCTGTGCGAACCAAGGGAACGGGCATCGTGCAGATTCGTGCACGGCCGTAGTCACCTACCAGGGAATAAGATACCGGGCGGCAAAAAAGTCGAGTAAAATAAAAAAGAAGGAACAAGGGGAGTCCCCCGAATGGGCCCTTTGGCGCTGCTGTCGTTGTAATCTCTTGATTTAGTTGGGCTTAGCCCTATAATACGAGCGTGTCTCGTAGTACTTTGTCGGTGGAATATAAGAGGGTTCGCGAATAAAGGAAAAAAATAATAATAAAAATGGCCGCGCCAAAGAATCCTCAGGGGAGGAGGTACAAGGCGAAAAGTTGAGACGTACGTTACCCGCCGTTCTTGGATTCAAAGGAAGGATCACGTGACTCGCGTGCCTGGTGTTAAAAAAAAATCCAAAAAAATATGCATTGTAAAAATTATCTTTTCTTCTTTTCCAATTTGTTTCTTTCTTTTATATATATACATATTCCGTTCGATACACCTCGACGAATAATTTATGTATACCAGGCATAGCGGATTCCTGGATTATCTCTCAAATGACTCAAGAACCAGTCGATTCACAGGGATGTGTCGGGGAATGAATTACGTACCGGATGTTAAAGTCTATAAGAACGGTACTCGGATACGTGGGAATTCGACAGATGAAAGAGTCTCCTCTATCGATTTGTCCGTCCGAACTTGGTTCGCACTCGACTCGTCTTACAGCTCGAGTCACGTAATAGATTTGTTCAGCGGATGATCGCCCTGGGCTAAGAAGATGACGAAATTAGGACGGAATGACTCTCGTGATCCAAGCTCACCTGGACTCGCTGACGATGATGATCCTGCTTCCTCTGACACCTTTCCAACTCTTCCTTCCGTTCGAGTAAAGAGCGTATGTCACCCGGTGTCGATGGGGTCAACGAGGATTCTTCAGCGACCTCATTCCTGACCTGGGTGGATGATGATCTTCGTCTGAGGTTGTGCGAGGCATCGTCCTCGTCCTCGCTGTAACTCTCGACCAGTAGCTCGGAGTCGCTCTGTAACCCATGGATCATCGGGGTCAGTTAGACAAACATATATCTTGGGTACTCGGGTGGGAAATATTTATTGCCGTTTCACGTAATCCAATCAATTCCTTCACCTGTTCCGGTGGTGAACTTGGCGAACTGCCGCTAGATGCCTCCACTACCGAGACGTACTCGCTGACGCCCGTCTCGCTCTTCTGCAACTTCAGCACCGGAGTCTCCAGACCGCAGAGGAACACCTGACCGAAGAAGAGTATCTTGTTGATCCTGAGGCAGACCTGGGCTAGCTCCTGCCATAGGAAGATTGATATTGATAAATAATGTGATAAGAAAAAAATAAAAAAAATCTTATCAGTTTTTATCAAAGTGGCTTACCAGATCTTCATTTTTTCTGTAATATACGGGATCCTGAAGATTGGACATAAGGGGTGTGAATCCAGAGAGGGTCGTGTCCTCGGGCAGTCTGAGTAGTTCCAAATCTATAAAAAAAAAAATTCCCTAGATTCTCAACAATTCGATTCGATAGTCACGCTTAAGGAGCCTAGCGGAGATTCGAATCACGCGTCAATTTATAGGCGATCTAGTTGAAATGCAAGAATACAAAATTCTTCGTGTTCTACAAGGTTGAGAAAAACGAGGATATTCACCTCGTCCTACAGACTTAGAATCCGACGCCTGTCGATTTTCCAATTCATTGTACGACACCCAGGACAATTTTATATTCCCCACATGTAATTCCATCGTGTCATTTAGGCGTCTCCATCGCGACGTCCTGCGGAATCCGCATTCCGCGGCCTGGTTCGCGTCGATAAACCGTATCGAGTGGTAATCGTGTATCTTGACCTAGGGCAAGCTCAAGAAAACCGAGCCCGCTCAAGTCAGCGTACCCAAAAGCCGGTCGTTAAGCGACTTGCGCGGTAAATTCAAAATATAGATAACGCCAACAAATTTTTTCAAAAAAAATATTCCCAATCAAAACACATACTGTTACCAACCCTTCGACTCGAAAAGAATTATTCAGCCCAAATAAATTCCCGATTCTACGTACCGGCGAGAATTAGGCAGTACCGATTTAAAAAAAAAAGTCCCAAAAGTACACGGGGCATATATGTTAAAAGTCGACGACAAAAAAGTCCCCAATCTTCCAGAGCACAATACGCATTCCTTTTCACTACAGCGTGTTGCAACGTTCAGCCCGGTATACAAGCAGCGTCCTCCATCACGCTTCTTGTACCTTTTATCCAATTTATCCATTGTGCCCGTAAGGTGTACCAAAGCCAGACTTCACGTATACCAACATACCGACCTAACCTACCTACCAAAGTATACAGGTATTTATGGTACCTAGTATGTGCCCGCGCGAACGCCCAGCAACGGCCAAATTGGCATTACGGTACACGTTAGCCTGATCCCGTTAGTGTCGCTACTCCTTTCCGAAAACACATCCTTCACATACTTATCCACGGAGCTCGTCAATCTTCACCAAATGGATACCAAGCAGAGGTTACGATAAAGGTAACTGCAGGCAATGCAAATAGCACTGCCGTCCAGCCTGCATTTTGAGGTTAGAAAGAAAAAAAAAGACCCGGACCTGGTCGTCAAAGTGTACCAGTATCAAGGCCGTTACAGGGGTCACACCTATGCGGCATTAACAGGCATCATAATTATCTCCAGGATAATTCGAGGATCTAGTTACTTTTTCACACGATAGACCAACCCGTTTCCCCTAGAACAATTCCAGGGAAAGCGTTGGACCAAGGTCGTCAGAGGAAACAGGAATATTTTTTTTTCTACGAGCAGAGGTTAAAGCGTCATAGGGAATTTTTGTCGACAGAAGGGAAGTCCACTGTAATTCCGTTCGGTTGCCAGCAGATACTACACGGCGTCTCTGCGTGCTGCCAGTAAATTGTAGAAGCGTATACAGAGTCCTCCCGTTGGGTATATGGCGGACGCGGATTTACCGTTACGCAACCGCGGCCACTAGAGGAGCGCCGGGTCAACACACTAGGGATTTCTCGGTACTTTTTTTCATCCTAGGGATTTTATCGAATACACACTAGGGAACCGCGCGTACAAACGTCCGGGGGGATGTCGATGTTTATTAGGGTTTAAATAATTGGTTCGAATTCTGCAAGCTTACCGTCTGATATGTCCTTGTCGTCCTTAGGGGTGACCAGGACGTTCCTTGGATAAGGTAGCTTCTCCAGGAGATTGACCGTCGTCGCCAGACGACTCCACGCGTCACCCGGTGGCCTACAACATACATGTCCACAAGACGTCCTTTAACTGGCTCGACCTCCGACACGTGGTTGGGACATTGCAGTAGTGACCCAGAAATTTCCCTGACACGTCATACGGGTCTTCCTAGTCCCAATGCAAAAGTACATCGAGGCGGGATTTTGAAAAAAAAAATTATTCCAACTCGGACGTCAAGTCCGAACTGACCTTACTTTCGAGACTTCCCGAGTCAGCGGACTTAATGGCCGCTGTTAAGATCACTGGAGCAAATCTCCTGTGTCAGGCGAACAAGTCCCTAGGGACTGGGGCGACTATCGTACGCAAGGCAGTTGAGAAAATTCTCAATGACTACCTGAGGAATCATTGTTTCGCGATATGGTAACTTCTAGGGAATTTTTTTTCTCGTGGGAATTTTTCACGGGATTTCCGTAAAGTTTTTTTTTTTTTCAATTTTCTCTCCCTTCCTTTTCTCATTCTTTTTCATACACGTGCGTCGTTATCGTCCCTCCTCTCCCGGTCGCCTTAGACCGAGACAGAGAATTACGATCCGTCTCGCTGAGCGCGTCCTTGCAAGGAGACGCTTGACTCATGTAATTGTTAATCGTTAACGATAATTAACTTATTTCAGTATAGCGAAGCAGGTGATTGCGTAAAGCGCGGTTACGGGAGCGGAAGCCTTGGGACTCGTCGTAATGGCCAATAGATTAAAATCGCCCATAACACGAAGACTCGCAGTTTTTTTATCTTTTCTATTTATTATTATATTACTCCTATACGCCTTTTATTCTTTATCTTCACACTCGAACCCACGAACGCTCATTGCTACTGAAAACTTTATTGCATCTTGTTTTTACACCTGCCCAAGCGCTATGCTGATTTTACAACGTTCCGAAGATAAGTATACCATTTCGAAGAATCTTTTTGCTTACAAAAAATTGCAATACCCAAGACAATTAAAAAAAAGGACAAAATTATGAAATCCAAAAAAAATTCTCGGGACATCGTCCTGCCAAGGGCGTTCAGGAAGATACCATTTTTTTACCCCTCTGAGTCATCTGGTACCCCCCCTTTCCCCACCCTGAAAATTCTTCAGGTTCTTAACGTCCTCGTCATCTCCAGCATCTTTATCCCATGATGTTTCTCGTTTACAGCATCTTCCCCAAGACTGTCTCTGACCAACCTTTCATTAGTGCGTCACACCATGGATGAGTCATACGAAAATTTCTCATGGAATCTTATGGACTTCCGGTCCGAACTTTTTTGCCATAGACTCTCGAGAATTCACAGCACCTAAGTAAATGCACTTTTGGCCAATGAAAAAAAAAGGACAAAACGAAACGTCGGTAAAATGGCAAGTTGGCAATGCTAAACGAAATAGCCGTAGGATATATGGATGCGTTTCTATGGAGCATCCAGAGATGCTGGGCATGGGCAGCGGACGGCCATGACCTGCGCAATCCTACCTCACGGCTCCTCCGCACGGCAGCTACTTTATACATCTCCCGTGTATAAGGTACTGTAAAGCTACTGGTGGTTTCACAATTGGTAAGATCGTCGTTTGTCGTTTGAATGAAAAAAAAAATAAGTCATAATTTTAGATCATTATATATACCTATATACATATTAATGATCCGAAACGAGTCATCTTATCTGAAATTTTAATACGCTGCGGATCAAATCATCTCTAATGTGTTGTATCGCGTGATGTGGGTAATTAGCGAAATTCCATGCAAAAATGACACCCGACTCAACAAAACATACACAAATTGTTATTACGTTATGGATGATAGAAGCCTTGAGAGATGAAAATATTAGCAATCATCCAAGCGGAGGCTGGACTCGATTTACTAAAAACCATCGACGCGTGTTAATGTATGGCAAAAAGTTGTGCGAATTAAAAATGAATTTTTCGCAAGGACTGCGGAGCAAGAAGGATATCCTGGTTTTTCGTTATGAGCTTGTATGCTATAGGCTTGTAACGAGACCGGTATGAATATACTGCGCAAAATGATTTTTTTTTTCTTATCAGTCTTTTTTTCTTATCATTTTATCCTTAATATTATTATTATCAACGTGTACATTCTAGCGTGATCTATTGGCAAATCCGAACATCGCACGGTTACCGACCGTGCATCACCAGATACCAGTATTGGTACCGGGTACCATCTTCAGTACCAGGAGCAATACTGGTTCCAGGTTACCAGTGACGTATAGTTATAATAAAAATAAAATAAAATAAGTAAAAAAAAAATTTCCCCAGAAGTTGGATGCATCGGAAATTCCAAACGTGCCAAAACTTAGACAAGGCTGATACTCAATAACTGCATAACTGGTGGGTTGCGCGCGGCTTAATATTCCTGGATAATAAAGCATCCCGCCCAGACGCATTTAACGAGATAACTTTTAATCCCACGAGAATTCGCACAGCATCCTGTGGTATGGATTCTCGTAAAAATATATAAAAACAAATATAGTAATAATAAAAAAAAGATTCGTACCCCACTCTATAGTCCGTGCAGGAAGGTGGTGGATTCCATATGGTACTATTACACAGCATCCAGTCGCACCAAATCTGTAAAGATAAACGAGACGTCAGATACGATGTAAAGGCAATTCACATGTGGCGACGAGGAAAGGTAGCAAGGATGATCGATAGAATCCTATAGAAATTTATCCCTGGGCTCTTTTTTATACAAATTTCCAAAAGAAAAAATTCTTTCCAAAAAATAACCCAGCATCCCTCTGGACACGATATTATGTATTCCCATTTCGCACAACCGCGTCCTTGTACCGCGTCCGGCTTATCGGTAATATTAATGGTGGCTTGTCAACTAGAAATATCGTTCATGACAGCCATCCCGTACCAGTTCATTACGCGATAGTAATATACCCGCCGCCCGCAAGGAGGTCTGCGAACACGTCCAGGAGAAGAGTACTGGTAGCTGTGTTCAGGTCCCTGCCATATACAGTATATATATATATATATATATGTGCACGGAAAAAATTGTACATAGAGAACCAAAAAAAAATAGAACATTGAGGCACTAGACCCTAAGTGACTAAGATGGTAAATTAAGAATGGTCCAGGTTGGCGACGATGATGTCTTCGTGTCAATTCAACGTACGCACAACCTCCAGAGGCCCCGTAGTCACACCTACTGGTCTGACCTTTATCGATAGACTCTACTTGTCTTGGGTGCATCGCGCTGCAGCTTCCCAAGGATGGGTGCATTAATCCCGCCGGTTGCATAATGAGACGGTACAAGATGCAGCCTCCGGTACTTGACATTG